>SJYC01015798.1:0-78868 GCA_006408675.1 Madoqua kirkii
AATTTCATGGTTGCAGTCACTATCTGCAGTGATTTTGGAGCCCCCCAAAATAAAGTCTGACACTGTTTCCACTGTTTCGCCATCTATTTCCCATGAAGTGATGGGACTGGATGCCATGATGTAGCTTCCTCTTAAATCTGTGATTGTCCATATTCCTCATAATCATCTCATCAGGTCAGTATATTACTGTATGTATCTAATAAGGTCCATATTGTGATCTCAGGTCTGTTTGCTTCCAAAGTCTACACTCTTTCCCCTCTCCAAATGCCTTTGAGAAAGATAGACTCTGAATTACCCACCATCACCTACTCATTTGCTTCCTTCTCAGGAACACAGAGACAGGCAGAATTACTCATGCCACATGTAATGCCCAAGCAAGTCCCATGGTTTAGTACATTGGTTTACCAACTTTTTTAACCTTAGTATTCTTTCTTCAGATTTTATATGGTAACTCAGTTTGTACAAGAGTCCCAGACAGAACCACTGTGTCTGAACTAAGGATGGTGAACCAGTGCCCTTCCTGTACCCACTGCTCTCCTCCATGAGCCCTGGTTTCTTCAGCTGCTTCATCAAAATTTGAAGGACACCAGAAAGCACAGCTGCAATGTCACTGATCTCATCCTAAGTCAGAACACATGGCAACCATCCCCAAGTGGATAGTTATTTGTCCTATCTCTGCATTTATTAGGCTTTACATTATTCCAGAACATCAGTGATTGTGAAAAGTATTGTTGTTATCCCAGCCAAAGACCCATTTTCTATGCTCATCTTTCTACAGATATCATTAAAAGAAATTTCTTGGCAAGATCAAATTAGTAAGCACTCATCTCGTGCCTATCAGTCCCCAGAATCCAAAATTCAATATGACAAGGTAACTTCAGTTATGATTTAAATATATTTTTCTCAGTTTCCTGAGTGACTTAAATCCAGTCAGTTAGGGCCACTCCAAGACTATAGTAAAACAACCTCTCTCAGGAACTTGAGCACCCAAGCCATAGACATATCATAAACATAGGTTACTCTAGGGTTTACTAAGCAACTGGAATAAACCACTGCTCACTTTCTTCCTACAGACAGCTCAGAGGACATGTCACTCATGAACCTCAGTTTCTGGATTCCCTGTATAAAACCAAAAGAGATCATAGATAGCTCACTGCAAAATTCTCATTCAAAATTTAGAGTATCATGAAGACACATGTGAAATTTTCTGGCTGCATCTACTATTTTTAACGTTTTATTATTGAATTAATTTTCTGAATTTGACCTCTAGAGATAATGATGGGAAAATCTGGCCCTTCTGAAGTGAAGGAGGTGGGAAAGATTTCATATATATCTTTTAGGTTACGAGTTTCTGGGATTGTGGCAAAGTATCCTATGTGTTCACAAATCCCGCATCTTTATCTTTTAGCCACACACCTATGCATTTCCAAGCCTGCTGTGCAGTTGTGCATGTGCATGCGTCCTCAGTCACTCAGTCACGTCCAGTTCTTTGCAAGCCCATTATGACCCACCTAGATAGCATATTCAAAAGCAGAGACATTACTTTGCTGACTAAGGTCCATCTAGTCAAGACTATGGTTTTTCCTGTGGTCATGTATGGATGTGAGAGTTGGACTGTGAAGAAGGCTGAGTGCCAAAGAATTGATGCTTTTGAACTGTGGTGTTGGAGAAGACTCTTGAGAGTCCCTTGGACTGCAAGGAGATCCAACCAGTCCATTCTGAAGAAGATCAGTCCTGGGATTTGGGATTTCTTTGGAAGGAATGATGCTAAAGCTGAAACTCCAGTACTTTGGCCACCTCATGCAAAGTGCTGACTCATTGGAAAAGACTCCGAAGCTGGGAGGGATTGAGGGCAGGAGAAGAAGGGGACAATCGAGGATGAGATGGCTGGATGGCATCATGGGCTTGATGGACGTGAGTCTGAGTGAACTCTGAGAGATGGTAATGAACAGGGAGGCCTGGCATGCTGCGATGCATGGGGTTGCAAAGAGTTGGACACGACTGAGCGACTGAACTGAACTGAACTGAACTGAACTGAACTGCAGCTTGTCAGGCTCCTCTGTCCGTGGGATTTCCCAGCCAAGAATACTGGAGTGGGTTGCCATTTCCTTCTCCAGGGGATCTTCCTGACCCAGGAATCAAACCTGAGTCTCCTGCACTGGCAGGTAGACTCTACAGAGTCACCTAGGAAGCCTGCTGTGCAGTTAGGTAGCATCATATCACTGAGTTCTGGCCTATAGATGTTGGCAGAAGTGATGTGTGCCATTTCTAGGCTGATCCATAAAATCACCCTACACACTCTCAGTGGTTTCTCCTTTTATGTTTTCTGGCTAAGGGGAAAGGATGCTGAGAGTTTAGAAGACGGTAGAACCAGAGGATGGAAAAAGTCTGAGTCTCCCAAAGACTATGCAGAGCAAACCCTCCCTCACCAACCTGAACTGGACTGAAATGAGTAAGAAACAAAATTTTATTGTGCAAAGCCTCTGAGATTTGGGGCATGCCTGTTACAGGACTTAGTTTACTCCAGCTAACACAGAGGTACAGTGCAAAGAACATAAGAATTAGTGTCATACAATTCTAGGTTCTACACAAACTTTTCCACTTACCAGCTGTGTGACCTTGCATAAATTACTTAACCTCTCAGAGTTTCAACTTCATTTGTAAAATGGGAATATAATAACACTTACCTCATAGGATTGTGGGAGAATGCTATGAAAACATATGTGTATGGTGTCTGTTACATAGCAGGTGTAGCAAGATTACAAATTTACTCACACGATCCAATTGTACAAAGAAAGTGTAATTTCTTTATTTCTCTATAACTGACTGTAGTTTTTTCAAGAACCCTCAGCCCTGCGGTAAGCAGGGAAACAAACGTGAACTTTAAATATATCACTGAGTTCTGGCCTATAGATGTTGGCAGAAGTGATGTGTGCCATTTCTAGGCTGATCCATAAAATCACCCTACACACTCTCAGTGGTTTCTCCTTTTATGTTTTCTGGCTAAGGGGAAAGGATGCTGAGAGTTTAGAAGACGGTAGAACCAGAGGATGGAAAAAGTCTGAGTCTCCCAAAGACTATGCAGAGCAAACCCTCCCTCACCAACCTGAACTGGACTGAAATGAGTAAGAAACAAAATTTTATTGGCAAAGCCTCTGAGATTTGGGGCATGCCTGTTACAGGACTTAGTTTACTCCAGCTAACACAGAGGTACAGTGCAAAGAACATAAGAATTAGTGTCATACAATTCTAGGTTCTACACAAACTTTTCCACTTACCAGCTGTGTGACCTTGCATAAATTACTTAACCTCTCAGAGTTTCAACTTCATTTGTAAAATGGGAATATAATAACACTTACCTCATAGGATTGTGGGAGAATGCTATGAAAACATATGTGTATGGTGTCTGTTACATAGCAGGTGTAGCAAGATTACAAATTTACTCACACGATCCAATTGTACAAAGAAAGTGTAATTTCTTTATTTCTCTATAACTGACTGTAGTTTTTTCAAGAACCCTCAGCCCTGCGGTAAGCAGGGAAACAAACGTGAACTTTAAATGAGCCAATTAACAATATGTCAATCTCCTTTGGTTTAAAATGATCTCTTTCAGGTAAATGCTCAGGTTTTCAAAATCTTCCTTTTCAAGCTAGGAGATGGGGGAGGTTCCTCTGTTGGCATAGCAATGGGGCGTGGTCCCAGCAGTCTTCATACAGGCCCCTGGCTGTTCTCTGAGTCTTCACCGGCCTCGTGGGCTCCTGTCTTTGGCCTGTGTTGTTACCGCTTGCTCAGCTGGCATCTGCTCTTGGAAACCTGAGACTCTTCTCTCTTAGCTTGGTATTGGCCTGAGGGCCTCTCTTTTGACCCAGTGGTGCTGTGTAGCCCTCCAAAGTTTGGCTGTGACCCCCCCACTTACTCACTGGCCTGGCTACCCTTGTCCACAGGGCCATTTTGCTCTACCCTGACACTCCTCTGGTGAACTAACTGCCTCATAAGTCAGTCACTTTCAGTTCCTTCTCTAGAGCATCCAGGAATTTTTGAACATTTTCTAAATAAGGAGGGAAACTCCAGAAAACATAGTTCAGTTCAGTTCAGTTTAGTCACTCAGTTCTGTCCGACTCTTTGTGACCCCATGAATCGCAGCACGCCAGGCCTCCCTGTCCATCACCAACTCCCAAAGTTCACTCAGACTCACGTCCATCGAGTCAGTGATGCCATCCAGCCATCTCATCCTCTGTCGTCCCCTTCTCCTCCTGCCCCCAATCCCTCCCAGCATCAAGGTCTTTTCCAATGAGTCAACTCTTCGCATGAGGTGGCCAGAGTACTGGAGTTTCAGCTTTAGCATCATTCCTTCAAACGGTGTCCCTCTCAAAGCTTAACCATGATTTTGCTCTGCTATGGTCGTCATATGCTGGCATGGGGTGGGGGCCATACTCTGCAAGACAATCCCTCCCAGGAGATTCAGGCAAAGGCCTCTTTGCTTTTGGCATTTGTGGCTGACAGACTCTAGGGTGACCTCCTATGATTCCCTACCTCCTAGCTTTCGTGCTCTTGTATAACCTTCTCTTCTTGCATGTGGGTGGGCAGCTCTGTGACTGTGTTTCATATATAAAACTTCATCTTGCTGGCAGATCATTCCACAGGCTTTTCTTGCAGACCTGATGAAATGGCCATGTTGACAATGGCAGGGAATTCTAGATGAATGCTAGGAATTGTGGGTGAATTCTAGAATCTGATGGGCTGGAGGGTCTATAAAGGTCACTAAGAAGCCAGAATCCTAAGTGAATTCCTCCTCAGAAAGTCTTCAGATGAGAACACAGCTTTGTGACATCTTGATTACAGCCTTGTGAGATGCTTAAGGAAAGACCCTGTGGGATATTAAATGCACGTGATTTAAGCTGCGAAGTTTGTAGTAGCTTGTGCAGCAGTGACTAACTGTGAAGAACTTGGGCTCAGAGAAACTGTTCACAGCATGCGTGACTCATCATATATCCTCTCCCTTTGTCCTTTTATGCTTCCCGCAACCCACAGGGGGATAGAAGGACAGATTTTAATTTTCCTTTTCACTCTGGTGGGAGGACTGCTCTTTCTTCCCCTCCCCCCAACACACAGCATTACTTCCTCCTGCCTGAAGTGACATTCATTTTTCTCTACATCCTTTGTGATCAAGATACAGAGTGGCTGCTATGAAACAGTTTGGAAGAAAAGGTAAACGGTATACAGAGGATTGATATCTTAAAAATATTATCCTTATGGCATAGATCATTATATATGGTTTCCTCACCTTTAGACTCAATTGATATGAACCTCATTGTTTTCCGGTCAGAAAGTTACTCAAACCATCTTCCACCCTAACTTTCTCTTGAGTTTTTCCCTTTCTCAAACTTCTCTTGGCATGAAAGAGGCTGTCAAAGCTGGGTGACCACCCACTGATATAAATATGGCTTGCTATAAATGCTCAGGGAGTCTGGTTTCCCATGGGAATGCATCTGTTGGAAAGATCATCAGGATAAGCAACTATCTAGTTTGGGTTCATGGGCCACAGTCTTGGGGTATTAGAGCTGAAGAAGTATAAAGTCCAAACATTCTCATTTTATAGAAAAAGGAAATTGAGGCCCAGGGAAGTGAAATCACTTGCAAAACCCCATCACGTTGGTTATTCCAAAGCTGGAACCAGAATATGAGCATTCCTATAAGCAGTCTAGGCACCAGTTAAGATATCACGTACAACTACAAATAACGTGTGCAGCGGAAAATTCTTTATGAAGCAACTTTTGTCAGAGTGGATTATTTTTTTAGGTCCACTTTCTCAAGACCTCTTCTTTTTGCAAGAATTAAGTTTTTATCCTTTTCTGTTATTAAAAGAAATCTTCCCAGGAAAAGTCAAAGAATAGCTGCTTTCCTCTGAGCTGCTAAATGGTGATAACAGCTGTAGGAATTCGTCCCCTCACACTCCAGGGAGTGAGCCATGGGGCATTTACAAATTTTGGGTTCCAGTGGGGTTGTCTAGACCTGGGCAGTCTGCTAACCTTGGCCGGAGATAGAATTTTTAAACTGTGCTTTTATGTATAGTCTCTTCTCTCTCTCTCTTTTTTCCTCTTAAGAAGGGGAGCTAGACTTTATTTTTTTCTTTTTAGCCTTGAGTTTCTGACAAAGCCCTGGAAATATGAATACAGCCTTTGTGAAAATAGTGAGAATCTTCTTTTAAAACAATTCTTTTATCATTTTTATTCATTTTGCAGAGATTCTTTTCACCCATAGAACTAGCAAACAGTTTGGGTCATAGAGAATAACCTTTTGAAGGCATGTTGTTATTTCATTCTTAATTCTCCTAAGAGACCACCTGCAAACGAGTAGCTTGAGACATTGCAAAGGCTGCTTTGTTTTATCCTTTCCGGGTCCTAACAACAGTGGGTTTATGACATCAGCGTGGTGCCACTTTCTGGTTTTATGTGAGATGGTGTGGTGTGGGCGTAAGACCTCTGGTTGTGGAGTCAGAGCTCTGTGAACTGAGGTGACTTATTTTGCTCCTTTGTCTTAGTTTCCTCCAGTGTAAAGTGAAGGAGGAATAATAGTGCATGGCTCGTGTGCGTGTGCTCAGCTGCTTCAGTGGTCTCCGACTGTTTTGCAACTCCATGGACCATTACCCACCAGGCTCCTCTGCCCATGGGATTCTCCAGGCAAGAATACTGGAGTGGGTTGCCATTTCCTCCTCCAGGGGATCTTCCCGACCCGAGGATGGAACCCGAGTTTCCTGTGTCTCCTGCATTGCAAACAGATTCAGTATTCTTGCCTGGAGAATTCCATGGACAGAGGAGCCTGGTGCGCTACATTCCATGGGGTCTCAAAGAGTCAGATACTACGACTGGGTGACTAACACTTTCACTTTCTTTACCACTGAGCTATAGCGGAATAGAATGTTAGGAACATTAAGTGAAGATAAGAAATACAGCGTACCTAACACAGGGCCTGGCACATGGTCAGCACTGTCATAAGGCGCAGGACCCCTGATTAGAATTCCAGTGCATACTTGATTGTTCATTATTCCCAGCTGGACTAAAGAGTCCATCAGAGAAGAAACTGTGTCTGTCTTGTTCATCATTATAATCCCAACATCCATCTTAGTGCTTAATACATACTAGGTACTCAATGTATTTACGTGAATAAATGAATGAGTGAAAACTGATAACTCTTGTGAGAGGTCTCTTGAGCTTGTGCCATACCCCAGCAGACCACATAGGCCAGCTGAGTCCTCTCAGCCACACCGTGTCCCATACACGCACATAGATGTGGGCACCAGCTACTTCCAGGTCTGGGGCAGATTTAGTTCACATTCAGGAATCTGAAGAGCCTTTCCTTCAGAATCTGGCGTTGCCGGGAGCTTACAGAAAATTATAACAGCTTGAGGTTTAAGAACAATATCTGAAGAGGAGCTAGAGAGACCAAATGTTAAAATAATTTTGTTAGAAAAACAAAATTTCCTATAACTTAGTTCTCAAAATTCAAAACCTAATGTGAACCCCTCATGAGTTCAATAATTTCCAAGGAAACTGAGGCTTTTAATGTTCCTGTTCCATTATAGATAATTTCCTTCTCATAGGAGGCCTCTAACAGCACTTGAGATAGAAATAAAAATAGTCCAAGGAGAGAGAGTGGGAGAAATAAAAAAGGAACATAAGATGGAGGCGAGATAGATCCCCAGGAGAAGGAGAGTTTTGTAAACAAGCTCTCTCTGAATGGTGATTGGATTCATCCTTGTATCACTAAGGCCCAGCACAGAAAGTAGACATGTGACTGATTCTTGAGCCTAAGGGGGTCTGCGGGGTGAAGTGACAGAGGATGAGACTTAAAGCTAGAGCAAGAGAGACCGCAGTGGGCCAGTGTCTACTGCCTGGGCCAAGGAACAGAAGGAGGAAGACAGATGCTTGGAAGGAAAAAAGACAAGACGTTGGAGTGAGAGGCCCTTCTTTTACTTCTTACTCTTTTGGTATCTTTATTTAAGAAAAGCAACAAGGGAGAACTATCAAGAGCAGAAGATCCTAGAAGGAGTTGAAGGCGGAAGTGGGAGATAAGAATAAATCCTTGTTCTACTTTCACTCTGATGATATTAACACTTGAGTCTAGTTCTCCACTTCCTAGTTATCTATGTTCACCTTTGTATCTCTCACTAGACTACAAGCAACTTGAGGGCAGAAAATTTTTCTCTTCCTCTTTGTACTCACCTGGGGAGTACCTGGCTTATTTGTTGCTTGATGAATTGAGTTGGCAAGAATAGTTGATGGTGTCTGTGAGTGGGTGCATTCATATAAGGAAACTCCATTATTCAATGTAATGGAACAGTCAACCCTTTCCCCTCCCCTGGTTGCATCTGGGATATACACAATACAGAAAGGAAAAATGTAAACTAAAGGGGGAAATTTTTGCTCTTCCACAGTGATGAAAGAAACCACCAGAGTAATTCGATCAAAGCAAGAGACTATAACATGTCACCTCTACTCTTAAGGTTGTTAAAGGGAAAACATACCTCTGAGTGAGGCAAAGGGCACTCAGGAGTATGCACTAGCTTTTCTCCATAATCTATTAGTTCTTATCTCAGACTGAGTTACCCTATGGGTAGAAGGTAATCCAATGTCTTCCAGTTGTAAAGTCCTATCTAATATAGCCCATTTAATGTTAGAAACAGGTTAATGTCATGCCCGGGGATATGGTTAAAATATTTTAAAAACAGAATCACTAGGAGATGAGTGGAGGGATATGGAGAGGGAAAGAAAACCAGGGCAAGAGGACAGAAACAGAGGCATGAAAAAGACCAGGCATGGAGGATAATAGAGCTGCATTGCTCTTAACTGTGATGTGTATGACAGATCAAACCTATACTTCTGCATCTGAGGTGGGAAGATGTGGTTTCAGGTAAGTTGCAGTTGGCCTTTCGAGTGATGGGAAAGGGTAATCACATAATTCTATGCGAGATCAAGTTCTTAGCCTTTTCCAAAATATGGAGTCCCCTTTAATAATCTGAATCTTAAAAGTTCTCATTAAAAGAAAAACAGTTGTAACTGTGTGTGGTGATGGATGTTAACAGGACTTATTGCGGTGACCATTTTCAATATATACAAATATCAAATCATTGTTATACACTTGGAACGAATATAATGCCATGTCCATTATAACAATTAAAAAACATCTGATGAAATATAGATCACTTTTCCAGTTAAAACACAGACATCCACAATTTTACCTGCAATTTTGGAGGCTCACAGACTCCTACAGTCCATTCACTAACTCTGCGGCAAGGTCCCTTCTGGCCAGTATATTCTCAGCATCCCTTATGTCTTATCCAAGGTTCCAGCTTTCAGTTGCCATTTACCCCAGAGCAAATGAGACCCCAGTGGTCCCTGTGTCTGGGTAGGGGGTCATCTGGTGTCTCTGCTCTGTACTTTTGGTGCAAAACACCTGGCCTTCCAGAAAGAGGAACTGCTCTCGATAACAAAGGTTTGGCTGAGGCAGTCTGAAATGGTTTTCTCTCGAAGCTCTATGGGCGACAAGTGGAAGGAACACTCCACACACTATTGGGTTTCAGGAGTCTGTCAAGGGATATATGGAGATTAGTGGCGAAGGCAGGGGAAGGAGGGCAGGCACAAAGCGCTGCCACTGTGTCCTGTCACACATCTGTTTTCAAGCAGTGATGTGCTTCAGACTAGAACAGGTAAGTCTGGCAAAGGCTCAGGGATGCCAAACAGAATTCATCTTCCTTTCCAGTTCCTGCAGACTGTGTGTTAGCTGGTTACATGGAGTCCCTCAATGAATCACTCTTCCTAGTAGTCACACCATTGTGAAACTTCCCTTGAATCGAGGCTGCTCCTCTGATATGCTTTAACCAGATACAGAGGAACCAGGAAGAGAAGAACTGAGGTTTCCCAGCTGATGGCCCAGCTGAACTGCCCCCAGAAAGCCAGCAGCAGCTGTCAGCGTGAGTCATCATAAACATTCTAGCTAGTTAAGCTTTCAGATAACGCAACCCAAGCATCACGACATAGGGTAGAAGAAACATCTAGCTGGGCCTAGTCAGCCCCCAGAACAGTGAGAAACAAAAGAAACAGTTGTTCTTTTAAGTCACTTAACTTTGAGGTGATTTGTTATTCAGCTGGGCTTCCCAGGTGGCTGCCTGCCGATGCAGGAGATGTAAGAAATGCAGACTCGATCCCTGGGTTGGGAGGATCCCTTGGAGAAGGGCATGGCAACCCACTCCTGTATTCTTGCCTGGAGAACTACGTGGACAGAGGAGCCTGGTGGGCTACGGTTCATGGGTCACAAAGAGCTGGACACAACTGGAGTGACTTAGCACACACGCACACGTGCATTATACAGCTAAGATAAGTGAAACAGGTTGCTATTCTCAGAGTACTGTGTTAAGATGGAGTTTTAGGTCATATCCAGACTTGGTTGGAAATATTCCATGACTGTTTGCCAATTTCTCATTGCGGCAGGAAGAGAGGGTGGGATCCTGTGTAAAAAAAGAGACTGGAATTATAAAATTACAACTTATATTATCTCAGTAGAGCTCAGAAGGAACACTTGGCAACTTTTTGTGAGAAAGTTGTGACTTAGAATAAAAATAAATAAAAACTTGGCTTTTCATTAGCTCTGAGATTTTCTGTGTTCTTAAATTTGGCTCTGTTAATTTCTGAAGAACTTTAAAGCAGGACAACAGACAGAAACTCAGTGAAAGGGTCATGCCTAGTAAGGCCTGAAGGATTATCACCAGGATTCACTCTTCTCTGTTTGCTACCTATTTTCTCTTCCTCTAAGGTCAGGGATGTAAATAGCATGGAGGGTCCTTGGAACGGTTAGCATTCTTGCGATTGTACTGGCCAAAGTCCAGTGTAATATAGAGGTGCTGAAAATGTTTGTACAAACCTCACTTGCTCACTCACTAATTCATTTTAATTTGTCTACAGTTTTATGGTATGTATCTTTTTCTCTATGCCAAATATCTTTGCAGGGACTGCAAAGAAGTAATCAAGATATAAGTTCTAAGTCGTGGCCCCTATCTTCAAGGAGCTCATGTTAAAGCAATCTGGACATTACAGCAGAATAAGAACAATATAGCCACAATAGAGGCTCTTGTTAGAAGAGTAAGCACTGTGTGCCACTGTATCTTATGTAATCTTCTAAATTTTAAAAAATTAATTTTAATTTTTATAACAGCTTTATTAAGATCAATTAACATATCATATATAAATTCCTTTAAAGTGCATAACTCAGTGCTTTTAATATACTTAGAGAATTATGTAATCATCATCACTATCTAATTCCAGAACATTTTGATCACCTCAAATAGAAACACCTACCTATCAGCAATGACTATTTATTTATTTCTCTCACCCCTCTCACCGTGGCAACCACTACTTTACTGTACTTTGTGGATTTGCCCATCTAGAACATTTCAAACAAATAATTCAGTATGTGGCCTTTTGTGTCTGTATTATTTCACTTAACATCTTTTCAAGATTCATCCATGTTGTAGCATCTATCGGTACTTTCTTTCTGTTGCCAAAGGAGATTCCGTTGTATGGATATGCCATATTTGGCTTCTTCATCAGCTGATGGGCATGTATGTTGCTCTTGCTTGTTGACTATTATGAATAATGCTGCTATGAACATTGGCACAGGTTATTGTATGGAAATATATTTTTTATTCTGATGGATATTTATATAAAAGTTAAATTGTTGAGTCATGTGGTAACTATGTATAATTTTTTAAAGAACTGCCCAACTATAACTGCCTGTCTTTTATTTTAGCCATCCTAGTGGATGTGACGGAGAAGGTGATGGCACCCCACTCCAATACTCTTGCCTGGAAAATCCCATGGACAGAGGAGCCTGGTAGGCTGCGGTCCATGGGGTTGAGAAGAGTCAGACAGGACTGAGCGACTTCCCTTTCACTTTTCACTTTTATGCATTGGCGAAGGAAATGGCAACCCACTCCAGTGTTCTTGCCTGGAGAATCCCAGGGACGGAGGGGCCTGGTGGGCTGCCGTCTACGGGGTCACACAGAGTCGGACACGACTGAAGTGACTTAGCAGCAGCAGCAGTGGATGTGAAGGTGCATCTCATTGTGGTTTTTACTTGTTTTTCCTTAATAATTAATGATGTTAAGCCTCTTGTGCTTAATGGCCATCTATGTGTTTCTTTGGAGAAAGAAACATATTTAAATCCTCTATTTTAAAATTGGGTTATTTTTTATTGTCCTTTTACTGTTCAGTTTTATGAGTTCTTTATATATTCTCTACAAATTCCTTATGAGGTGCGTAAGCTGCAAATATTTTCTCCTATTCTGTGGTTGTGTTCTTCCTTTGACAGTGTCCTTTGAAGCTAGCTGAAAATTCTTTAATTTTGATGTCATCCGATTTATCTATTTCTTCTTTTATCTCAGGCTTTTGATGTCATTGAGAAATCATTTCCTAATGCAAGTCCATGAAGATTTCGTCCTATGTTCTCTTCTAAGAGTTTTATAGTTTACCTCTTATATTGAGGTCTAAGTTCATTTTGAGTTAATTTTTACATATGATGTGAGGTAAGGGTTCAACTTCAGTTTTTTGCATGTGGATATTCAGTTGTTTCAGGACCATTGTTGAAAGACTATTTTTTGCTGTTGAATAGTCTTGGCATCCTTGTAGAAAATCAATTGACCATAAAAAATGTAAGGATTTATTTCTGGACTCTCAATTCAATTCCATTGACCTATACGTCTAATGTCAGTCATTTAATCTTTATAACAGCTATATGAGGAAGGTACTACTAAAGGTCAGACTCTGAGCACTTTACTTTCTTCAATATCTTGTAATTAATATGCAGCAAATCAAAGACTGGCTTTCCCTGGTGGCTCAATGGTAAAGAATCTACCTGCCAATGCAGAGTTCGATCCCTGGGTTGGGAAGATCCCCTGGAGGAGGAAATGGCAACCCACTAGAGTATCCTTGCCTGGAAACTCCCATGGACAGAGAAGCCTAGCAGGCTATAGTACGTGTGTGCATACTAGTTGCTCAGTTGTGTCTGACTCTTTGCGACCCCATGGCCTGCATCCTGCCAAGCTCCTCTGTCCATGGGATTCGCCAGTCAAGAATACTGGAGTGGTTTGCCGTGCCCTCCTCCAGTGGATCTTCCCAACCTAGGGATCGAACCCATGTCTCCTGCATCGCAGGCAGATTCTTTACTGTCTGAGAAGATCCCTTGGAAAAAGGATAGGCTATAGCACATGGGGTCACAAAAGAGTTGGTCACAACTTAGCAACTAAATAACAACAAAATAGACTGGGAAAGTAAGTTGAGAGTAGATCATGAAGAGATGTGAAGGTGCATCTCATTGTGGTTTTTACTTGTTTTTCCTTAATAATTAATGATGTTAAGCCTCTTGTGCTTAATGGCCATCTATGTGTTTCTTTGGAGAAAGAAACATATTTAAATCCTCTATTTTAAAATTGGGTTATTTTTTATTGTCCTTTTACTGTTCAGTTTTATGAGTTCTTTATATATTCTCTACAAATTCCTTATGAGGTGCGTAAGCTGCAAATATTTTCTCCTATTCTGTGGTTGTGTTCTTCCTTTGACAGTGTCCTTTGAAGCTAGCTGAAAATTCTTTAATTTTGATGTCATCCGATTTATCTATTTCTTCTTTTATCTCAGGCTTTTGATGTCATTGAGAAATCATTTCCTAATGCAAGTCCATGAAGATTTCGTCCTATGTTCTCTTCTAAGAGTTTTATAGTTTACCTCTTATATTGAGGTCTAAGTTCATTTTGAGTTAATTTTTACATATGATGTGAGGTAAGGGTTCAACTTCAGTTTTTTGCATGTGGATATTCAGTTGTTTCAGGACCATTGTTGAAAGACTATTTTTTGCTGTTGAATAGTCTTGGCATCCTTGTAGAAAATCAATTGACCATAAAAAATGTAAGGATTTATTTCTGGACTCTCAATTCAATTCCATTGACCTATACGTCTAATGTCAGTCATTTAATCTTTATAACAGCTATATGAGGAAGGTACTACTAAAGGTCAGACTCTGAGCACTTTACTTTCTTCAATATCTTGTAATTAATATGCAGCAAATCAAAGACTGGCTTTCCCTGGTGGCTCAATGGTAAAGAATCTACCTGCCAATGCAGAGTTCGATCCCTGGGTTGGGAAGATCCCCTGGAGGAGGAAATGGCAACCCACTAGAGTATCCTTGCCTGGAAACTCCCATGGACAGAGAAGCCTAGCAGGCTATAGTACGTGTGTGCATACTAGTTGCTCAGTTGTGTCTGATCTTTGCGACCCCATGGCCTGCATCCTGCCAAGCTCCTCTGTCCATGGGATTCGCCAGTCAAGAATACTGGAGTGGTTTGCCGTGCCCTCCTCCAGTGGATCTTCCCAACCTAGGGATCGAACCCATGTCTCCTGCATCGCAGGCAGATTCTTTACTGTCTGAGAAGATCCCTTGGAAAAAGGATAGGCTATAGCACATGGGGTCACAAAAGAGTTGGTCACAACTTAGCAACTAAATAACAACAAAATAGACTGGGAAAGTAAGTTGAGAGTAGATCATGAAGGGTCTTGGCTGCATTGCCAAGGAATTTGGGTTTTCCCTTGGAAGCAACTGGAAAATAATGGTAGGTTTTATATAAGGGCGTTAGGTATTTATGTAACTGGCAGCTCAGAGCAGGATGGATTAGAGTACGAGGAAATAGAGGCAGAAAAACCAGATATAGAGCTCTTGTGAGTGAGATGATGATAAGAGCAGGGATGGAGAGAAGAGGGAAGTTATCTAGGATGCTTGATTGACAAGACTAGTGATTGATTTGGAGTGGGGGAGAGGAGTGAGGGAAGAAGGGAAAGGAAAAGAGATAGAAATGAGAGGAGAGGGAAGAGAAGAGGAAAAGAAAAGAAGCAAACATTTTTGAAGGTCTAAGCCTTGTTAATCTATTTCCATTTTCAGATGAGAAAATATATTCAGGGAAATTTAAAATATTGTTCAGTCCCAGATCTGCTGGTCAGTGGCTGAGACGGGTTTCAGATTCAGTCCTCTTTGACTCCCGAATCCCATCTTTCCTCCTCACCACATTGTCAAGGATAAAAGTTCAGATTTTTGGTAGAGGTGGGAGGATGAGTACTGAGACCATCTATAAAGGAAAACAGTGAAAAGAGATGGCTTTAATAGCAAGAGAGCAGAGATTCTTTTGGGGATGCATGATGTTTGAGGTTGCTGTATGACAGCAGGGTGGCATAGGTGAAGATGACCTATGTGTGATTAGACATGAAACCAAAGCTCAGGAGGGGCACAGGGCTTAGATCCCATGGGATCCCATCCCATCCTTTCTACTTCTGAAATTTGGGGTGATGCTATGGGAAGCAGCTGAGATTGTCCAAGGAACCAGTAGGAGTGTGAAGAGAAGAAAGACAAGGGAGGAAATGGTCTAGTGGATCAAAGACGAGAGATGACAGAGCCTGGGCATCTTCCTTGGTGGCATGAGAGCTTGGGCACACCTGGCTTGTAGCCACAGAAATGTGGTTTCCAGGCCTCAGAGAGGCTTGAAAGACAGCAGTGAGGGGCCCTTTCTTTCCTACAATGAGCACTCAATAAATAAGCATTATTATTATTGCAGTTGTTATTACTTTGGTTATGATTATGCACAGAGAAAAACTCAGCAAATATTGTTCAAGAGTGTGTTTCATACAGCCCTCTTCAGAGGCAGGACTATGGGATAAAATAATTTCCTGTCCCTCCTGAGTCCAGAGCTGTAAAATTCTCTCTACTATTGACTAGTGAATAAGAACTATCTTGAAATTTGATGCCTGGCACAGAAGCTATCATTATACTTCCAAATTTTATTGAGGAAATATTTGAATCCAAACAGAGACTTTCATTTTGTTGACTTTAAAGAAATCTTTATTCATACTCACCCAACAAATATTCATTTAGCATTTGCTCATATAAACAGTCCTATAATAAGTGCTATGGTAAAGCCTTGTAAATACAAAGTCTCTGTCCTCGGGCAGTTTGTAATCTGGGTAAGAGAAAGGATGAACATACCTGCAAATGGAGTGGGCAACTAAACAAAGTCAGCAAAGCAATTTATGGTTAAATTGTAGACAATGCAAATTATAGAAGGAAGGAGGGGAAAGATAGAGAGAGAAAGAGAGACAGAGACAGAGAGGCAGATAGACAGACACTGCAGAAACAAGCATGAAGCTAACCTTGAGATTGGCTATGATTTGGCTAGTCAGAGTCGAGGCAAGTCCAGGAGGGAGAAAAGGGAGATCTCAGTAGAAAAGAGGAAGGAAAGACAGTTGAAATGTGTGCCTATGAAAGAAGAATGAGGTAGCCCGAGGGAAGCAGGGCACTGGAGAGGTGCAGCCTTGGGGGCAAATGTGTCCTCAGCTGCCCACTTGGACTAGGTTCATCCTTTCACATGGGTGCCATCTTCTCCTCTGTAGAAAGTATTATTTATGGCACCTTGTTCTCATTCCAACCTTTTGAGATGCCTATTTTGGAAGAAACATGGTTACCAGTTTCTCCCAACTATTGATGAACCTATTCACTGCCACATACATGGGTCTTTACAGTTTTGTACGTTATCCAGAAATGTATTTTTTACCATTATTGGAATGTCTCCCTTTCATTCCCTTTCCTAAAGGCATGAAGCCTGCTCAGGGTGCTGCCGTGTTAGGAAGCAGAGGCAAGTGGTTCTGAGGACAACTGATGTTGAGAGGCTGATTTTTTCTCCCCACAGCTTCTGATTCCTCTCGCTGTGCTTTGTGTATGTTCTGTTTATGAGGGAAATAAAGCCTCATAGAGGGGCCTGGGGCCCTGTGCATTGTGTAGCTCCTGGATGGCCAAAGATGGGGCTGAGGGAAAGGTTTCTTAAATACCAAGCAACACTTGGAGGATTTATACACAAATGAGTCAGAAATATGGAGATTAAATTTTCGCTGAGATGCACATGAATTAAGGAGAAAAGTGTTTGAGGCAATTGAAAAAGAAATGCCACAAAACTTAAAGCATATGGAATATAATACAAGATGTCGGAGAAATCTCAAAACGAATGGGGTTTGGCCTAACTAGTCCTTGGAGCCCCTCCTCTTTTCACAAAAATCTCATCATTTCAAGAAATTAACATGACCTTAGAGACCAGCTGAAAAGGGTCCATCTCTCCAGGTTTGACTGGCTCATCCCCAGTCTAATTGTTCAGATTTTAATTTTTCTTTTTTTTTTACCTTGTTCTGTGGTTCATGTCTAAATACTCGAAGATGTTTATATTGCATACATTCAGCTTTAATTGGCCCTTAAAAGAAGGTGTTGATTAGAATCTGCTCAACATCAACAGCTAGCTCCACAACATTCTGTAATTACTGTTTATTAATTTAGTTCAAGTGGCATAGTTGAAAGCCCTGTTCAGATGGGAGAAGTAAATTGTCACTGGTATTGAATATGTAAATGATGTGCATTGTAAATTTCCATAAAGAAATGTTTAAAGTTAAATGCTGTGCATATAAACCCTTCTGGTTTTATCTAACCTGGCCCTTGGAGTTGAATCAGGTTTTTACTCAGGAAGCAGGAGGCTCTAGAATCTGGTGGAGGTCCCTTGGGTGGGTCATTGCCCCAGGGTGGTACATCTCACCTTGAGTTTGTAAAATTAAATTTTGTAATCAAGTTTTGTTGTATGTGTTCCCTTTTTCACGAAACAAGGCAACGCTAATGTGCTCTCTTTATCCTTGTTCGTAAAGCCCTTCCATGGAGTCCCTAGCAGATTTTCCAAGGCTGTTTAGCAATCCAGCAAATTCCCCTGTTTCCCCAAGGAAGCTTCTAGATGCTGTCAGGTGGCATGCTGAAAACAACAGCAAGTGAAGACAGCTTTTCTTTAGCAAATAGCTGAAATAAATTCCTATGGATGTGTGAGTGTGTGTGTGTGTGTTTTCTTCCCTCAGAATACCAAAAAAGATGGTAGAAACTGGGGCAAATTCTAAAGTCAGGATTGTTTCCTCGGGCCCAAACTTATCTCTGGGAGCTGTATTAAAGGCTCTGTGCAACTCTTCCCAGAACAGAGAGCATTTAATCTGGTTGGAATAAGTTTACGATATCAAAGATAGTCTTAGAGTCTTGCTGTAATAAGGTTGAATTAAGTGAAAATTTCCTTCAAGCATAAAGATGCAACCAAAACACTTTGCTTTCTTTCTGAACTAATGGTGCTTTAGGCAAATTACTTAATCTATCTGTTCCTCGGATTCCTTAGCTGTAAAATGGAGAACATAATAGTACCTACTTCACAGAGTGCATGCAAAGATTAAATGCGATAATGCCCCTTAAGTGCTTAAAACAGGGCCTGTCCATAATGTAGGGACAATAAATGTTAACTTTATTTGTCCCTGTAAAAGTATTTACGTTGTTACAACTGGACCCCCAAATGCTTTTATACATTTGTTAAGAGATTCCTTTTCTAGAAATTTCTGATTGTTTTGGGAGAGTCTGGAAATTTACAACTAATCAGAAAAGATGGTTTTAAAAAATTAGAGAAGAAAATCAAGGGGTTTTGTAATCATGAAAATTCAATTATAATTTTTTTTTTCTAAAGGTTAGAAAGAGTAGTTGAGGCAAAGAGTACATCTGGCTCTTTTGTCACCAAAGCCCACACATGCCCATTTGGGGGGCTTTCTGACTTTGTACAAGGTTTTCAGCCCAGATGTTGGATGTTTTCAATTTTGTAGAATCTGACTATAAATGAACTAAAAAAAAAAAAAAAGGCCCAACTGTTACTGGGACTAATTATGATTAGTTCCAAAGAGATTGTGCACCCTTTCACTTTTCCTTTATAAAAGGTTCCTGAACAAAGCTTTTTGATGGAAATAACCCTTTCAGACGATAGCTGACATTTTCAGTAATAATAATCCTACCTCAGGTCCCTAGAGAGGAAGTAATGGGAAGGAAAGTGCTTTGGCGATGCCAGCTCATGTATTTCCATGACCTTCCTCTGTTGTGGGTGGTAGGAATGACTCTCCCTATTTTACAGATGCTGAAACTGAGGCACTGAGACATAAAAGCAGGAGCATAAACATTCTAGAGCAAGTCACTGATAGAACCGGGAAGCCTACAGTCTTAGAATCTAACTGGATTGAATCCAATCGAGTTAGGAGCCATCTGCTTCCCTGATGACTCAGTGGTAAAGAATCTGCCTGCAATACAAAAGACTCAGGAGACATGAGTTCAATCCCTGGGTCAGCAAGATCCCCTGGACGAGGGCACGGCCACCCACTCCAGTGTTCTTGCCTGGAGAATCCCATGGATAGAGGAACCTAGTGGACTCAGTCCATGGGGTTGCAAAGAGTCAACTTATCATGCACACACGTACTGAAGATACAGATGTTAATGAGAGCTCTTGTCACCAGGTGAGCCTACCTTGATGGCTTGGATGTGTTTCAGCTAAGCTGTTTATGGCTATAAAGTAAGTTTCATTTTCCCATCAATGTTTGTTGAAAAATTGGACCAACGGGCCCCCAAATTGCTCCCTTAAGTAGAGCTGAACATATTTGACATGGGAGAGCTGAAAGTGGTTGCCCAGGCTCTGGCTGTTTTTAATCATTACAACTTTCACCCTGTTCCCATCTTATTAGTGTTTTGAGAAGTTGAGAAGAAAAATAGTACAGAGCTGAGAGGACATTTGTAGTCCTTCCCACCTCTGGTGCTCACTCTGAGCAATCTTTCTTCAAGTCACTGGGAGCTCTGCCCAGCCAGGGGCCCCTAGTGTGGATCCTTAATACCCTTGGAATCTGGCTTTGCATCTCCCTGGGGTGACACCAAGCTGTATTCTCACAGACTAAATAAGTGATATATCTTCCATTTGGTTTAGTTTCTTAAAATATTTTGTTTATTAATCTAATTGCCCATTAATGCCTTCATTGTCTGTCAGGCACAGAGGAGGTGACAAAGGGTGAGTAGAGAGAAGATTGGTGGACTCTCCCCTCAGGAAGATGGGGGCTCATGATGGGTGGGGGATGGGTAGACGGAAGCAAACCAACAACCGTCACACAGTCATGAGGCAATGACAGATTGAATGGACATCTAATCTTGTCCTGTAGGGAATCTTAGGAGGAGTTTTGAAGAATGGATATAAATTAGCCAGGAGAAAAGGCAGTGAGATGTTATTTCACACAGAAGGTACAGCTAGGGTGTGCAAAGGTGTGGGGATTGGGAGAGCTTGGCCTCCAGGGCACAGTGTGGAGCGAGCGCGGCGCTCATATAGGCTGCTCACCCTCATCCAAGTTGCCTACTGGCTATGCAGGTGGAGAAGGGTGGAGGGCAGACTCAGAAAGCTGCTTTATGCCAAGGAACATTTCTGTGGAGATCACAGGGCATTACTGAAAGCTCTCTATGACGGTGAATTGAGCATGACCTTGTATAAGTCTCCAGTTTGATAGAACCAATTGGTTTGCTGCTTTACTGATGAAGTAAATCTGTGTATATTTATGTTTATGGGTCAGAAGAACAGAACCAGTAGTGTGTGTGTGGTGTGTGTGTGTGTATTTTAAGGAACTGGCTTACATGATTTGTTATTATGGAAGCTGGGAAGTTCAAAATCTGCAGGGTCAGCCAGTAGGCTGGAGACCAGGGAAGAGTCAACTCAGCAACTTTAAGGCCATCTGTTCATAGAATTCCCTCTTGGTCAGGAGAAGTCAGTCTTTTGTTTTCTTCAGGCCTTCAACTGATTGGATAAGGCCTGCGCACATTATAGAGGGCAATCTACTTTGCTCAAAGTCCACTGATTTTAATATTAATGTCATTCCAAAACATTCTATGAAAACATGCAAAATAATGTTTGACCATATTTCTGACCACCATGGATCAACCACTTTGACATGCATCACAAAAAGAGTGTGTGTATTCACATGGGTATAATATTCCTATACCCCTATCTGTTTTTCACAGAACTCCATTCACGTATGCACTCTCTGCGTGTGCTTAGTCACTCAGTTGTGTCCAACTCTTTGCAATCCCATGGACTGTAGCCCAACAGGCTCTTCTGTCTGTGGGATTTCCCAGGCAAGAATACTGGAATGGGTTGCCATTTCCTTCTCCAGGGGATCTTCCTGACCCAGGGATCAAACTCAGGTCTCCTGCCCTTCAGGCAGACTCTTTCCATCTGAGCCACCAGAGAAGCCCTATGCATTCTTTGAAAATTGCTGAGTGCTCACTATATGCCAGGCCCTGGAAATCCCAATGTGAGCAAGATAGACCAGTTGCTGACCTCATGGAGATGTTTAGTGAAGCAGGGATTAGCAAATTATGACCTACGGCCAAATCTTGCCCACAGCCTGTTTGTAAGTGAAGATTTATTGGAACACAACCATGTTCACTTATTTATGCTTGTTTATGGCTACATTATGCTACAGTGGCAGAGTTAAGTAGTTAAGACAGTTAAGACAGAGACCACATGGGCTACAGGTTCTAAAATATTTACTGCCCAGCTTTCTATAGAAAGTTAGACAATCCCTGTATTGTAGGGTATAGATTACAAGGAAATAGACATCAAATGTGATGTCAAGTAGTCAATGAATGATTAGAAGCAGAATCAAGCAGGACAAAGGGGTAGAGTGATATATGTGCTATTTTCGACCTGATGATGAGGGATGGTCTCTCTGTAGGGGTGACATCTGAGCAGGGATCTTAGGGAAGGAAGGGACAGTATCCCAAGGGGATACTCTGGGGAAGAGTGTCCCAGGCAGAAGTCACAGCGAGTGCCTGGCATTCTTGGGGATCTAGAGACTGAGGAAGACCAGGGCTGATCACCTGCAAATTTTTCTCTCCTCTGGCACATCCAGGATGGTTGGTGTCTCACTGAAACTGGTTAAGAGATTAGCTTCTCGAAAAGCAACGTTTGAGGTTATGGTTCTGAAACACTGGACTCCAAGTCATCATAGCTTCCTTATTAGTCTCCCAAAGCCAGATGGGATCAGATGCTTCCATGTTACTCTCTTTTCCTTGAATTTCTACCATTGCAGAGGCCACATGCAAATGCCTCAGCCAGGCAATCCAAACTGTCAGAGGTTAATCCTTACTCTAGTCTACCTTTCTGACATGTCTTCATAGTGTCTCCCCACTGCAGGTCCCCTCTCACTCTATCCTCACGTGGCCGCCACACCAGGGTCCTACACTGCCCCTTCCTTCACCTCACTCACCATCCTCTGGCTCATGCTGCCCTCTGGCAATGCCTCACCTCCACTTTTCTTGCTCTCTCTCTCTCCACTTCTCTCCCCCTGTTCCTCCTTCTTTCCCCATACATCTAAGTATCTCCCTCCCACTCACTGCTTGCTGTTTGAATCTCATGACCGAGCTGAGGGTGCTCAGCTCATCTTGGTTTATGCATCTGTCTCTATTCCAACAGTCTTGGAGGCCCAGAAAGCAGAAGTGCAGTGGGAATAGCATAGTTTTTCTCTGCATAAGTGACTTACCAGTGACTTGTTTGTATTTACTCTGCAAGCACCTATAATATGGTTGTGAATCAGATATAAACTTGGCTCATAGGGTAATGGGGGAGAAAAACACAGATACAAATGTGTATAGTACAAGATAGAGGTTTGAAGAAAGTGCCCCAGAAGCAGAGAGTGTGACTGGCTCTGCCTGGAGGAATCAGAAAAGCTTCCTTGAGGAGGTGACATTTTAGGAAGGTCTAGGGAGAAGAAGGGGCTTCCCAGGTGGTACTAGTGGTAAAGAAACTGCCTGCCAATGGAAGAGATGTAAAAGACATTGGTTCGATCCCTGGGTTGGGAAGATCCCCTGGAGGAGGGCATGGCAACCCACTCTAGTATTCTTGCCTGGAGAATCCCATGGACAGAGGAAGCTGGGGGGCTATGATCCATAGGACTGCAAAGAGCTGGACATGACTGAAGTGACACAGCAGCAGCAGCAGCAAGCAGAAGAAAGGAAGGGGAATGCTGTTCAGGAGGAACAACTTGTGCAAAGGCAGAAACTGAAAAGGAGCTGTGCTTATTGAGGCTGGAGGAGAAGTTCTAAGTGGTGAAGCCAAGAGAGAGTGAGAGTCAATGGGAGTGGTAGGAAGGATGTAGAGCTCATAAAGTCCTGATGGAGGTGGGCAAGCATGAAAATAAACATTATTTTTATCTTTGTATCTCCCTCACTAAGTCTGGTACCTTTGATAGAGCTGTGAACACTTGGTAGTTTCCTTAATTTTAACTAAGCAAGTTAAATTTCACCATACATCCTGAGACTCATTTGAACATGGTATGCCAATAAGTTTTGTATGCAATACACATCGCATGTCCTGATTGTGGCAAATATACATTACACTGCATCATACATCACCTCATTTTCTTTTTTTATTTAAATTAAGTAATTTATTTTAATTGGAGTATAATTGCTTTACAATATTGTGGTGGTTTTTGCCATACATTGACATGAATCAGCCACATCACTCCATTTTCTTAAACTTATGACCTCAGCAGGTATCTCTCAACCTCTTGATCCTGGCTGTGGATTCCTCAATGGGACCAATGTATTCAATACACAACAAAAACTTATTCTCTGTTAAAGTTATGTTCTGTGCTTGAGTAATGAGAAATGTTAAAGCCAGTGGACCACCCAATCTTTTACTTTTATAGAACTATTGCTGGATAGTAATAAAGACAGGACAAGTGGGTGCAACAAGATTTCCTTCAGGAGGGACTAAAGAAACAATAACCGATGATCAGTTAGTGTCAATATTTAATTCCTAAATGAGATGAACATGATCTAATAGCAACTTGATATCCTGCCCAAATAGCCTCAGTCAGATTTTTTTTTTTTTAAATGAAGCTGTCCATGAGCTCTTGGCAGGAAGCTCCTGCCATCTTAAAGACAAGTTTGTTCTCTATTAGGTCAATGAAGAGTGAACTAAGTGTTTTATTCTACTTGGGTCTTCACATGATAAAAGCTTAACAACTTTGAAGGAGCTATTACAAGCGAATGGCTAAAAGAAATACCCAGTTGGAAAGTCTATAATTATGCACTTCTATAATAGTGTGTAAAGGGATCATGGTTCCCATCAAGGGTTATTGTGTAAATAGTGAGTTCTTAAGTCAGTAACTACTTATTTACATGATGATCGGTAATGGCAATAAAAGAACCATCACAAGCTGCTGAGCAGAACTTATTCATCCATGTAGTTGGAACTCATAAGGTGCTGAGGTCTGTTTTCCACTCAGACATGAAAAGCATCACAGCAACTTGGAGGGAAGGGAAGGTGATATCTTGCTATCATGCCAGGGGACACTAATGAGTTCCAAAGCCCCTGCAAGTGATTTAGGTTCAAAGTGCTTGGACTGGCACTGCCTGGAGGACATCTGCCTTCCACTACCTAGTCTCCATCCTCCTTTCTTCTGATAAAAGGCTCATCCCCTCAGACTCGTCCCCTCCCACATTCCTTGTGACTCTGGTAGGGCTGTCAATCAAGTGGCCAGGATTTCCCCATCACCAAGCGACTGAAGAACTCTAAAGAGTCCTTTGGGGATTTGACATGATTTCTGAGAAACAGACATGTTTTTTGAAGATGTCTTGGTAAAAAAGCTCAGTATAAACTTAGAGCTGCTGGTGTCTATCTTACAGGTAGAAAAATCTGGTCAAAAGGAAAGTAAAGTCAACACAGAATAAGGTTGAGGTAAGAGATGGTGAAAAAGACATAGATTTCTGACCATCTTGTTTGAACACCTGGTCTCGGGTGAGCCAGGTCTGAAGCTAGACCATACCTTGAGCTTCCCAGTTACATGAGGCATGGATTTCTTGTTTTATGTTTATGTGGTTTGAGTTGGGTTTCATATTGCCATCACTGTTATGAAGTATGAAGTACCCTATTTGTGATTTTCTTTTGTTTTCTACTGTTTACCCATGTGTGTGAAAATTCCTTGTGTGTGTACCAGAAGATGTATGTTTGCATATTGGGACCCATGACCCTAACCGGTAGACTTCTGCTATCAACAGTCCCAGTATCAATTATGGAAGAAGTTGAAACTGAATATTTGACTTTATTTGGGCAATGACTCCTCCATTAGCAGAAATGAGCAAGAGTTGCGAGTCTGCCCCTGGTTGACAATCCCAGGACATGATATCCCTTCCCACATTTTCCCTTTCATTCTTCCTGTCAATCTTTGTCAAATGGTTGAAGTTTCTCCCTTTTTAACTTTAAACCAGATGATTAGCACAAGGAGATGCTCTATTACAAAACATTTTGCTTAAATATTTAGCATTTTCACACTTGTAAGAAAATTAGGGCAGTTCTGGGGAGCCATACTCCCACGACCATGGTTATGGCTAGAAAGACCACTTGCTGCATAGTCTGTCCTCTCCGTGAAGGCTCTGTGAAGAGGATGACAATATGTAATTTTAATTGTTTAAATACTTATAGGTGAAAAGGAGGCTTTATAACAAAGTGAATGAAAATGCGAGATTTTGGCAAAGCCCCCGAAAGGTGTTCAGCAGGGTAAGTTAGAGATCACAAAGTCACTAGGAGTTGAAAGTGCCCCAGTGAAGCCACAACCTGATGATTCAGTAGCCAGATGCAGAGAGTTAAGAATTCAAGAACCAGGGTGGGGCTTTTTTGAAAAGTAGCTGCGCTGGGTGCCCAGGGGAACCTTGGGGTTGCTGGAGGAACTGAAGGATTGAATGACACTTGTCCCAAGTATTGGTTCCAGGCTTCTCTTGGATTGTCATGCTTTCATTTTGCGTGATCTCTGTTTCAGAATTTCTCAGCAACCACCAGCAACGGCTAGCAATGGGCACATATCTCTTAATCTTGCTCCAGATTTGGAAAACCTTAATTGGTGGAGTGAGAAAGGCAGCTGAAAGTAGGGGAGAGTGCCTGTTTCTATAATGAGAATTGATATCTTTAGTTGTAGGACTTCTTGAGTGTGCCTGTGCTCTAAAAGAATGAGATAGTTATCATAGGATAATAAAGGAGTTGTGATAGAAATATACAATAGAAAAAATTAAGTTGAAAAATGGATGAAAAGTCTAGAGGAAAGAATAGATGACACAGGTTAAAAAAAGAAAAAGAAAAGATGCTCAGAGGAAGGCAGAGAGGGAGGGGAACCAGCAAAGGGTACACACGGGCAAGTTGAAGAAGTTTGAAGACATTGCTCATGTCTATATGACTCATCTGATTCCCCTGGTATGTACATGTCAATCACTTCAAGCATTTTTGAGGACTATTCCATAATCCTTTCATGGGTATGCATCCATATTTCTTTTTTCAAAAGAGGACTGTACAACTCCACGTCTACTTTAAAATGTTCTCTGACTAGGGGACTTGAGCTGAGATTTAGGTGATTTTACAAGCAATCTCAAACAATTTTTTTTCACTTGCATTTGGGAATCTTAAATCATTTGGGCAGGAAATCAGATACGTACGTAGTATGTTGGAGAATAGAGGATAAAGGAACAGAGCTGTTCAACAGAGTTGATTCTGTTCTTATTGATTTACAAGTTTAATTTCCATCAAAATAGCAGAATGAGAAACCCTGAGACATTTCCAGTGGTTTCTGAGAGGCCCAGGATTTGACTTGGCTGGCGGAACAATTCAAATTACTTAGGACTCTTCATTTGTGTCTAAAATTTGGGAAATGGTGCTGTCTCCATGGCTTTCCACCCCCTTAGCCTGCTTGATAATGTTTCATCAGCCCCCTTTATCAACCAATGCCTTCTCTCTCCATCCTCCACCTCCAGTGTTTCCCAGATGACTATTTCCTTCATTTTTTTCTTTCCTGCCCTTAGGTTTTCTCTGTTTGGGTCATTGTAGCACTACAAACTGGGGGAATTTCTCCCAAGGGGTATTGTGTACCAGTTTCAGCCTCTGTAAGTGTATGACCATGCTGCTTGAAAAAATTTCTGTTTTCTTAGCATGGATTTATAAGGCTAAGATCCAAACCATTCAGAACTTTAAAGATACCATCATAAATATGAGGATTTGATATACACATCTTTTAGAAAAGAGAGGAGGGCAATGATAAACATAAACTGATTCCTTAATCATTTACTCTTAGACATCCTAAATCCCTTTCACATTTTAGTGAAAAGTTTATTTTCCATTTGGTAGCTTAATAAATGGTATCGTTGTATCCTGCATAATGATCACCACAATTCAAAGCTGGGGGAATGAAAGCAATTGTCAGTCTACTTGTTTTGAATATCAGTTTTATTGAGGGTAAAACATAGAAATGCTATCTGTTCAAGTCCTGATGGAGCTCTCCCCTTCCTCAAGGGGTTATCACATAGTATCAGAGATCTCAATCTTTAAGACTATGGGCTGTAGAATAATTAGGCTTCAGTGTCTTCAGGAGTGGTTTTTTTCGTTTTTTTTTTTTCCTTTTAAAAAATGTCTCTTTCCAGAGGCAGGGCTGAAGTATCTGTTGCTTCTGATGTTGCTGTCTTAGGCCAATTGGGAAGCGAAGTTTCAAACACAATGGCTCCTTTGAATTCTTTTGCAAGAGGCAGAACATTCCCAGCCTCAAGATTCCGGAAAAAAAGCAAATCCCCTCCAACTTGAAGAAAGAGTCTTCCTCCTCCCTACCCTATGCCTCGACCTCTGAACCCAACCAAGTCCTGCAATTTCTTAGGAAATCGTTTGGTTTTGAAGTATGGCATTTGAGGGTGAAAGGGGAGAGAGCTTATAGGAATTTGAGCCTGTTTTCACAATTCCAGTTGGGATAGTGGAGAAAATTTCCGAGACAATGAAACTGCCAATTACTTTATTAGATTTTCGTTTCTAAAGCAGAACTAGTATGTACCATCAGTCAATGACTCTGGCCAAAAAAATGTGCATGATTAGGTCATTAAATAGTGTCGCTTCCCTTAACTGAGGACTTCCAAACGCTGGTCTTGAGTGAAAGTTCTAGTTTCAGTATCAAAAGTATTCAAACATTTTTGGTATAATGATCTGAAAAGTCTGAGACTAGGGAAAAAAAATGAAGTGCTGAGTCATTGTCCTTTCCTTGGATGTTGATTTTTCTAAGAAAAACAAATTAAAGTTGATCAATTTCTGAAGTTTTAGGCCAGTACAGTTTTGAAAGCAAGGCTGTTTTTATCAATACCTGACAGCAAAGCCAGATGGAACGTAAATAAGAAATGTCTTCTGTGCTTTCTTCTCCTCCTCTCTGCCCAGATCCTCTTTAGAATATAATTTAACTTAGAACATGTGTAGATTAGATCAGGGAAAATGTGGATGGGGACAGTAGATTGGAGTTTTTCTTGTGGTTTTTTTGTTTACGTATTGGTTTTCCTACGAGCTGTTTTAGGGTTGGGGGAAGAGGTTGTGCTTTTTGTAGATGGATTTGCGTTCTGGGCCTTCTTTTATTATCTTTAAAATTAGATTCTTCTTAGTTATTCAAGACTACATTATTCCATTTGCAGACTATCTGGGAGTTTTGTTTCTTCCCTTTCCTCTTTCCTATTGCCTCTGTTTTGACAATTTCCTCGCTCTGCTGACATCCACAAAATTGACCATAAAAGGAGAAGGGAAACATCCAGTCAGTTTTGTTTGTTAATTGCGCTGGTACAATTTGTTTGGAAAGAAACTACAGACCGAGCTGGAGTCTGAAGATTATCTGTGCATCGAATCTTTCCATTCTTTCTTTAGGCCTCATTTGTACAGATAATCGAGGGTTGGCAGAACTTCAGAGAAGTATCTCTTGAGGGAGATCAAACACTTCTCAAAACTCAACTCCCTCTGAAATGGCAAATTTTTTCATTCTCATGGGAAAGCCATTGCCTAGAGAAGCAAATGGACAGAGGCACTGAGAGAGAGAGAATTCCTCTGGTCTCATCTACCCTCTGATGAGACACATACAATAAAGCCTGACTACTGGTGATTGGTTCTGGCCTAAACCTGTGCCTTAAGTGTGTGCATATGCGTGCACTCTTGTGTAATATTTGAATCTACCTCGAGGCTAGATGCCAGGTAGAGACATGGAAGTCAATGTTTGTGAGCTGCAGCTTTCTCCTTCAGAGCAAGAGCTGTTTCCAAGTCAGGGTCCCTGACTCTCCCCTCTTGAATTCAGGGGCTGCTCTTCCAACTGACCACCCAGTGGTGTGAAACTAATGATATTAACTCTTCGGCATCAGAGCTGGAGAGTTTTCTCCACTAATTGGTAATGCAAAACCCATTAGTGATTAGTGTAGGGACACGTCGGAGTACAGATGTCAGAAGGCTAATGAAAAATTGAGTACAGTAATGGCCTAGTACCCTCCAGGGATTGATCCAGGACCTCAGAGGATATGAAAACCCACGATGCTCAAGTTCCTTATATAAAATGTTATAATATTTGCTTATAACCTATGTACATACTTGAGTATACATTAAATCATCTCTAGATTATTTGTAACATCTAATGCTATGTGAATTGTTGCCTGCAGGAGGCAAATTCAAGTTTTGTTTTTCGGAACTTTCTGAAATTCTTTTTTCAGAATTTTTTTGACTTGAGGTTGGTTGAGTTTGCTGATACAAATATGTAGATGTAAAAGAATGACTGCACTGTATTTTGCTGGGGGGATTAAAGTTTTTCAAGTAGGTGATATCTTTTTCTTCTTTTTGCCAGCAACTAAGATTGAACATCAAGCTATTGGCCTCCAAGAGCTGGCTGTAAGTCTGGTTGGGTTTTATCTGGAAGATCAGAAAATTTTTGTCACCAAATACAAACAAACACCATCTAGAACTATCCTTCACTGTTTAGAAATGGAGATGGCTCCCATGGGTCACATAAAAAAGTAAATTTAATTGCCCAATCATTGCAAGAGTTTTGTCTGCAAATATATTTGTTAATTAAATTTTTTTTCCATATTTAGGATCCCGGAAATGGATAAGAGGGAAATTTATTGGAGAACTTTATTTGGACTGGAGGACCCATTTGTGCACGTGCATTCCTTATTAATAGGTCTTTGTTCTTGCTGTAACCCTCAGCCAGGTATTTTGAGAGGCATTCTCTTTTCTTCTAAGTCATATCAGCATAGTAATCACTTGGCTGAAAACCAGCTGCCATTTGCATGTTTAATAAAAACATAACACCAATACCATATTCAAAACTATTTTTCCTTTTAGACTAAGACTTCAAGATAACCTAGTCCCCTATATCTACCATAACTGTTGTTTACCTTGGGTTTGAAGTCTTTAAAATAGAGAGATAATTCTAAAAGTTTGATTACTCTTTCCTTACCCTATCAGTCACAAACCATCTCTCTTAATTATAGTATAAGGACATTTACATAACCAGGGGGAGGGTCTACACATTTCTATTATGCTTGGCACTTGTGTGAAAGGATATTATATTCATGTGCATTAGAGATTGCTTATAAAAGATCGAGACAATAATAGCCGATCAGACGATAAAGGTCTCTTTTCTCCTCCCAGACAGGCTGTCTCTGGCAGAAGAATACACTTCATCAAAAGTGTCTGCAGGTTGTCAAACTCAGGGAGGTTTGGGGACCCTCTGAGGCTGTCATGGTCAACAAGAAGATTTTCTGTCGGGCTTTGCCATCACTCACCCTGAGGAAATAATCACTCACTACATTCTGCATGTTCTCATGATAGAGCTCTCCATTTGAGAGAAAAGAGCCATTTTATCAAAGGACAATATAGCCCTTCTCTGGGTCCATGTAGCTTCCATTATCAGACCATAATAAATCATATTTATGGTCTCAGTTAATAAGACTGATTACAACGCAGGTTTCAGATGTGGGAAAAGCAAAGCAGGTTGAAAAGATGTTTTAATGAAAATATGATAAGAAAACAGCTTCTTGTGAACATTCAGTGCTATTATTTGTAATGATTACAGACAATTTTTGGTGCATCTTTAGCAATGGTTTAAGCTGCATAAATTGGCTCACTGGTAGATAAGTAAAAATAATAAGGAAAAAATCATGAAATCATCTTATGTTGTCTAGAATCATTATGTACATAACAAGGGCAAAATGAGTCTAATGTATATGCTGGGAATGAAGGGAAAACAGTTGCTTAGGAAAAGCATGGTTTGGGTATTCAAAATGATTTAGAAATTTTCTCCTCATCTCACTTTAAGTTAAAGTTGTGTGTACTCTGAAATTTGGGGGTGCCAGATATTAATTTCATCTTGTAAATGAATCAACTCTACCTCTTTTATTCAATCTCAATGTTGTTTTTCCCTTTCTTTCTTTTTTTTTCCCCTCCAATACAGAGACATATATCTCCTACCCAGTGTTTGGACACAATTGCCATTAGTGCTAATGGGAGTTAAGTGCCTACTTGGGAGGAAAACAGAACCCAAAGTTTAATATTGAAAGGTATCTTATTAAAAAGGTCTGGACATTTTTAGCTTCAATGAGTTCAATTACACTGAAGTACCAACTTTCTAAATTAATACAAAAAAGAAAAAAATCAGATAAAATATTGAAATAGATTCAGTCATTAACTGTGTAATACAGAAAAGTATCTGATAGCTGAGGACTTATTTGTTCCTACTAATTTACTGGTTTGGTAGTATAACAAATAACAATTCCAGGTTAGCTCCCAGCACTTAGAGCACTTCTTTCCATTGTCTGTTCACAGCTTTGATGAGAATTTTGTTATCCTTGGCTTTTGGGTTAATAAAAAGACAATGGAGCCTTCTTACATCCACTGTTACTCTGAAAAGTGATATTCTGAAACCTCTGATGAGCCAACTAAGCACCATGGCTTTATCAAGTGGTTGGGACATCTTCTTTATTTGTGGGTAGAGGGGATTGGCAGGCCTCATGTTGTACACATTGGTGAGTCTTTTAAAACAGCCATTGTTATGAACCACGAAAGCGAACATCCTCCATAATGAAGCTGTCACAGCTAGAACTGCTGGAAAAGCCCTAATATTGATGGCACCGCAGACTCTTTTTACTAAAAGCAAACTTAGCAGAGTCTCTATTTTATTCAGAGATGCTTGGATTGTATTTTTTCTAAGCCAGTTCACACTAATGTTAGATATTGTGAGAGTTGATAATGTCAATGGCGTCTAAGAGATTAATTCCCAAGGCATGAGAAAAACTCACAGGGAAAGATGCAGGATTTTAATTGGTACAGGTGGGCACATACTTGTGGATGTAAATGTGTGCCTAGGCAGGGGTCCCGTGTTTTCCTGAAATACTGCTCAGTTTCCTGAAATTAAAAACCTTGAGATTCTGTCCCCTCCCCCTAGATCACGACTTTCTTTGTTGGCAGTTTCTCTTTGTTCTATTCTTACCTGAATGGAGGAGGGGAGAGTCAGAGGCCCCACGTCAGTCACATTGTCTGACTTCCACAGAAATAACTGTCAAGACTTCTGCTGCATCTTCCTTTGGTTTTCACCCTCACTTCTTTTTTCTTTTCATAGGTTGACCAAAAAATGTTGCCTGCAAGAGAATTCTGTAATGCCACCATATATCTAGTTTCTATGAAGCGTTTTGTTTTAGCGTCACTAGACTTAACCACAAAAGACGCTTGACATTGATAAAGAATCTGTCAAGTCTACCCTGATCAGTGCGCTGAAATTGCTCATGACAGGGAAGACACCAAACCCCCAAAGCAGTGGTAGATTAGGAGATAAATGATTAGAAGCTTCGTGGTTGTGAATCCATTTCATGTTGGACCATACACTGAGCCAAATGTGTTTTACTTGTCACACTCCATTAGCATGTGTGAAACAGTTGGGAAAATGGCCATATGATTAGACAGAAGGAAACCTGGATTCTTCATACTGGGAGCTGTTACCACTGAATAATGTCTATGCAAGAGAAATTGGTTTAGATTCTGTTAATTTCTTGTGTGATAGAAAATAAAGGGCATTTGTGAATAGAATCTACATAAGTTGACCACAAACAGTCCCTCCCCTAATTTTTAACATTTTTTAAAAGAAGGCTTGCTGAAATCCACATTTTTATTGGCAAAAAGTTTCATTGATATTTCACCCTTAAAATCCCATCCTCAGTTTCCCTATTAGAACCTGTAGATTACATCCCCCCTCCCCCCCCAGGGCACAAGCAACCTGTATGTGACCAAGGGAAAAAAAAATAGACAAAACAGCAAAACAAGACTGGCTTGAGATGATGATTTACATCTGGTGTAGCTCTTCTATTTTACAGTTTTAAAAAAAAGAAACCTTATTTTTTTCTTTAAAGAGGGAATGTCAGTGAAAAGATGACTTTAAGGATGAAAAGATACAAACGACTCAGATACAAAAGAAATTCCCAGAAATGCTTAAAACACCACAACCACAGCACTGTAAGGAAGACAGAGTGGGGCAGGATTTTCCCCTTGGGAGCAATCTGTTGAAAACCCACATAGAATGAAAGAAAATCTATTATGGGAAAGAAAGATAGCTTTCTTGAATGTTGCCTGTAAAATCCCATATCTAAGGGTGTTACAGTTCCTTAGGACAAAATCTTGTCCTGAGCAAGACTGGGGAATTATCAAATGTTGACTGTTAAATATTTTCATTTCATACTATATTTATTTCTCCAGAATGATGAATATGCAGATTTAAAATTGAATTTCTTTGTTCCCAAGAGAACGATGGAGCCAAGTTCTTGACGACGTCTAGCATTTACAGATGGGCCCTCCGATGGGGTGAGTCACTGCACAGTTAATAGCCAGTGTGTCAAGTCCGACCTCATCGCCTCCCACTCTGCGGAGGAGGGCCATCTGGACTGGGGACTGCTATGGTTCTGCTGATGGTCCCCGGGCATTGTGCAAAACTTCGACCTGATTTAACTCCTGTGGATCACTTTCCCCAGTCCCTGGTCCAGCAAGTAGATGTTATTTCCAGTAAAAGGAAAGGATGAGGATCAAAGGGTAAGCCAAAGAGTTCTATGGACCTGGACAGATCAGCATGGCAGGCAGTAATTAGTATAAAACACCCACCTGTGTCTTTTTTTCTGGTGCTTATTTAGCTTGTCTGGCCCCCGAAACTTCGTAGTTGCTCCAAGAATTCAAGGCAGTCCTCCCTTGTGACCACGCAGAATGTGTTTGTGGTGCTGAAGGCCAGCCCAGGACTAATTTTGAAAAGCAAATCTGGGAAACAGCTTAATTTCAATTCCCTTGAGATTTTTCTGGGACAAAGTTAGAAAGGAAGAGAAGCTGAACAAAATAACAGTTAGAGGCAGAGGTTACTTTGAGCAAAATGAAAAGATACAAACGACTCAGATACAAAAGAAATTCCCAGAAATGCTTAAAACACCACAACCACAGCACTGTAAGGAAGACAGAGTGGGGCAGGATTTTCCCCTTGGGAGCAATCTGTTGAAAACCCACATAGAATGAAAGAAAATCTATTATGGGAAAGAAAGATAGCTTTCTTGAATGTTGCCTGTAAAATCCCATATCTAAGGGTGTTACAGTTCCTTAGGACAAAATCTTGTCCTGAGCAAGACTGGGGAATTATCAAATGTTGACTGTTAAATATTTTCATTTCATACTATATTTATTTCTCCAGAATGATGAATATGCAGATTTAAAATTGAATTTCTTTGTTCCCAAGAGAACGATGGAGCCAAGTTCTTGACGACGTCTAGCATTTACAGATGGGCCCTCCGATGGGGTGAGTCACTGCACAGTTAATAGCCAGTGTGTCAAGTCCGACCTCATCGCCTCCCACTCTGCGGAGGAGGGCCATCTGGACTGGGGACTGCTATGGTTCTGCTGATGGTCCCCGGGCATTGTGCAAAACTTCGACCTGATTTAACTCCTGTGGATCACTTTCCCCAGTCCCTGGTCCAGCAAGTAGATGTTATTTCCAGTAAAAGGAAAGGATGAGGATCAAAGGGTAAGCCAAAGAGTTCTATGGACCTGGACAGATCAGCATGGCAGGCAGTAATTAGTATAAAACACCCACCTGTGTCTTTTTTTCTGGTGCTTATTTAGCTTGTCTGGCCCCCGAAACTTCGTAGTTGCTCCAAGAATTCAAGGCAGTCCTCCCTTGTGACCACGCAGAATGTGTTTGTGGTGCTGAAGGCCAGCCCAGGACTAATTTTGAAAAGCAAATCTGGGAAACAGCTTAATTTCAATTCCCTTGAGATTTTTCTGGGACAAAGTTAGAAAGGAAGAGAAGCTGAACAAAATAACAGTTAGAGGCAGAGGTTACTTTAGCAAAAGTCTCCTACATTTTCCTTAACCCCCAAATTTCATACCACAAAGGAAGTTTAACGGATATTCAGTAAATGCTAGTTTCTGATGCCACGCCACGGCCCTTGTGATGCCGGCATGAACTGTGGGATCTTTATTTAAAGTGCCCTCTTAAACACCCAGAAAGAAAGGCATAACCAAATGTACATACAAGACCTATGGTTCTCAGCTCCACAGGTGTTTACTGAGCACCTACTGTGTGTCAGATGTGAGGACTCAGACCAGGTCTCCAGGGGCAGTGTTCTTACTCCGGCACATACTGCTTCCTTGGTGTGATTGAAAGAGTTGGTGACCTGAAGTCAGGAACTCCTGATTTTGCAGGTTTCAAATAAAAAATAGTCATTTTAGCAGAAACTCTAAAATATGAATATAAATGAAAAATGTGCTTACCTTTTTCTAGAGGCATCACTATGGAGTTGTGTCTACTGTAGGAAGGGGGGCTCAGAGTTCTGGTGTAACCATGACTCCATTCCATTCCTTTCCAGTTAGTTTGCCCAAAGGCAAGCTACTTAATTTCTCAAAACCTCATTTTCTTTTTTTTTAAGTTTTCTTTTTGTCTTTTTTTTTTAATGTAGATCATTTTTGAAGTCTTTATTGAATTTAGTATAATAGTTTGTATATAATTTGCTATAATAGCTTCTTTTTTTTGTTTGTTTGGTCTTTTGGCCTCAAGGCATGTGGAAATCTTAGCTTCCTGACCAGCGATCAAACCCACACCTCCTGCATTAGAAGGTGAAGTCTTGACCACTGGACCACCATAGAAGCCTCTAGATCTCAATATCTTCATCTATAAAATGAGAGTGATAATATTTCTTAGCATTGTTGTGAGGATTAAATGCACATGAACAGTTGGCACAGACAAAGCCAGATTAAAAGCTTGGGCTTGAAGGCAGCTTGCTGGGTGGGTGGGGAATCAGTGTTTAAGGGAATGCCAAGCACCTGCAGAATAAATGGTGACCGTGATGCCAGGAACTCTGCTTTCTACCCATGTTCCTGACATACCCACAAGATGGAATCAGTCCTGTCCTACTAGAATAGTCCCCTTCAAAGGAAAAAAGAATATTCCTTTTGGCCAGTTTCCTGTGGCTGGATGTGGCTTTCATGTTGCCACCAATCACCCTGGGATCAGCAGTTGTAGCCACCTGAAAATCTGAAATCAAATATTGCAGGCCTGTGGTTGTATACTGGAAAACTAGGCTATTATCTAAATTAGAATCCTGATACCAGGTTTCTCAAGCAGTTGTTTGATTTAGAGAATTATAAGAGAAAACAAGAACAAAAATATGGGACACATTCTATCAACACACGAGTCAGAGAAATTAGATATTAAAGCAAAATTTGAATAAGATTTTAAACTCTATCAATATAAGTTATCTCTATGCTTTGAAAGGAACACTATTCAGTTATGAAAGTAAAATAACTGAAATGGAAGGCAATTCTAATTAAGTTAAAATGTTTCACTGCATGAGATAATTCTCTTGTTTTTAACAGCAAGAGAGACGTGTATGAATTATGTTAGTGGAAAATCAGTTTTTCTCATCCTCAGCAAATGACTCCTGGTCAATAGGACACTGGCTTGTAGGGTCTCCAAACTGAGTCTATGCAGGCTCCCCATGTTCTGTCTGCCTTGAGCACAGTGCTCAGAACATAGGAACTCTCATATAGCATTTGCTATGGCTTTTTTAAAGTATCTGATTATGAATTCCTGAGAAAATGTTGAGTCAGTGCCTTCAGGACTTTAAACTGTGATTTAAGACAAGGGAAGAGGTTGAGCTGTTGGAAGTGACTCTTGGGACTCCTTGGCTGCTCTGGCTCAGCATCTCTCCTCTCTTCTTTCCTCCATTCCTCTTTGCATCTTTTTTTTGCTTCTCCTTTCACATCTCATGCTTGTGCCCATCTGCACACGTCAAACATCTGGCACCATTTTTGGCGCGTGGTCCTCCCTGAGCTAGATCTCTGCTCCCTTCCTTTTCTACCTTCCTCCGTCCACAAGAGGTGCTACTCCATCCCATTACTGAACATTCCAGAGGATGAACTGCACTCTCTGCATTCCACAGGAGGCCTCTTGACTATGGTTTTGTTTGACTATTTCATACAAGGATAACGAGGGCTGGGGGCAACCTGGGCAGCAGGAGGGGGAGGTTCCAGATCCATGTTTGCCTTCACCAGCTGGATCTTAGCATGGTTTTGAGGATTAAACACATATAATATGCAGATTTTCTGGGCATTGGAACCTCCAGGGGCTGCTCAAGGGAGCTGGACTATACCTAGAGTATTCAAACATTCCTAAAGGAGTAAGAAAGTTTTTACAAATATGATTTTATGTGGAATGCCAGTAGCAGAACAAATTAGGCAGGAGATGCTATAGAAACTTTTGGAGACCAAGGTCCACGCCTGCCTTCTCAGTCTCTCATGACTCTGCCTGCCCCATTCTCCAGCTCCCTCCCCCAGCCTGCTTGTGGTCTCCTAGGAACTTACTAGAAAGTCTGTGGGCAGATGATTTCCCAGATCCACCCATGATCCCAAGTCGCTCCAATAGTAGTAAGCTCCTGAGGGCAGGCAGTGAGTCTTATTTCTTCAAATTTCTACTCTCACATCTTCCCCTTAATGCTCAGTAAGATGCTAGATATATATAAGCAGTTTGTGTTTATTTACTCCAGTTTGTGTTTATTCATTCCATACTAGAACATAGAAAGGTATTGCTGTGTGCTCATAGTATCTCAGAGATGGTCTAGGGTCCTAACTAGGAAATGATATAAAACAGTGATGCAATTTCTTAATCAAACTCCACCTCCAAACCTGGGTATCTGGAGCATTTAAATGGATCAGAGACGTCTGTTGGGATGGTTCTTGGCTACCAGCTTTGTCTTCTCCAGGACTTGCACCAACAAGGATTTCTGTGGCTTTTCTTGGGCTGTTGCTGCTGCCGCTAAGTTGTTTCAGTCATGTCTGACTCTGTGCAACTCCACAGACAGCAGTCCATCAGGCTCCCCTGTCCCTGGGATTCTCCAGGAAAGAACACTGGAATGGGTTGTCATTTCCTTTTCCAATGCATGAAAGTGAAAAGTGAAAGTGACATCACTCAGTCGTGTCCAACTCTTAGTGACCCCATGGACTGAAGCCCACCAGGCTCCTCCGTCCATGGGATTTTCCAGGCAAGAGCACTGGAGTGGGGTGCCATTGCCTTCTCCATTTTCTTGGGCAGTATGATCTTATCTCCTTCCCCAGCTCTCACTCTGGTTTATTGGCCTGGGGGTGGACACTGACCCAAACCAGGCCAATCAGAATCTTCATCTGGGGTTTTCTAAGTTGTATTCAAGGGAAGATAGTGTACCTCCACCTGAGGGAGGCAACCCTTGGGGCTGGACTCAGGAGCTTTCTTAGCTGTGCTCTGCAGTGCGTGAAGGTGGTCAGTCTGTGAAAGAAAATGAGCCTCCCTTGTCAAGGAATCACAAAGTCACGTGGCATTCAACCCCAATTTCAAGTTGTTTCTGCATCTCTGCCCTTGTATTTGATTATGGTCCAATATCTTTGTTCAACTCTGTTACTTTCAACCAAGAGAATCCTATTTCCAGCATCTTTCCTTTCATATTAATTTTCATGATGTTGTATGTTAAGGAGATCCCACACCCTCTCCCTCTGTGCCTCTGCTTGAAACCCAGAGCTCAGCCTGATCATCCTCCATGCCCAGGCTGCCATCTCTAAAGGAGCTCCTCGTGGACTAGGCTGGTTATGGGTGGCTGTTTCCTGCAGGTCTGGTTGAGGCCTTTCCTTTGTGTCGGCATGCTGTGCTCTAGTAGCTACTAGTGGTTCTTAGGAAACTGTGTGGTTGGTCATCATTTGTCAGTTTCTCTTAGGATCTAACCTCCTTGAGGGCAGGCACAGGGTCCAATCATTTTCTCCATTCCCAATGCCAAGCAAACACCTGAGGGCACTCAATTTCACTTTTCATTGGTTTACAGCAATATATATGCCTTGTCAATAGTATAGTCAGATTTTACTTTTTCCTCTCGCTTTTCTTCTTTGAGAGGTTTGTATTTCGATCACTGAGGCTAGAATATCTCTTTACAGTTGCTGAGAGTAGAATTGCCTTTCCCAAGGGGTGAGGGGAATCCTCTGGGAGTCTCCCTTAGACCCCTGAAAAGTCTTTGAAATATCTTTGAGAAGGTTGTTTCTCTCCAAAGGGTAAGCGGAAGGTACCCAACTCAGATTGTAAGAAAGAGTGAATAGCTCCAACATCTAGGTGAAGAGGTAGAATATTTTGTGTGTTGAGGGTTTAAGAGAAAAGACAAAGCAACTGAACTCCAAAGGCAGAGCCCTAGCAGGGAAGGAGGAAGGTGACTTGGCCTCTGAGGTTATAGTCACTGGAAACAAGACCGGCTCGGGCCTCTTAGGCTAATGAGTGCTAAGGGACATGTGGGAAGGGCTGGGTGGGGGTCGCTGCTCAGTGGGCGCATGGACGTGGGAGATGCTGTGGTCAGCACTGAGGAATGCACTGTCCTCCCTCAGAGGAGACTGCCAGAGATCTGGATCTGCGAGGCAGTGTTCCCAGGGGTCCAGAACCATCTGCCAGACTAAACAGGACTGACTCTGTATTGCTGGGAGAAGCCAAGGCATGGTGGCCTGAGCAGGCTTCTGCATCCTCCAGGTTAGGATACGTGGAAATCCAGGATTGCTGGAGAGCGTGTCAGGGAGTGGGGTGGAGAGAGAAAATCTGGAAAGGCCAGCTGATTGAGAACCTCCAACAATTAATCAGAAAATATAACAGTGCCCTCACCAGAAATTATGTCCCAGTTTTGAAAGGCAGACGATATGGCCTACATGCTAAATAAACACATGTGATGTTTGGGTCAACTCTCTTGGGCTGTATTATGAAATTTCAATGTGTCAGAAGGTCCCCGCTGGATTATTACAACAAAAAGCAGATGTTTATGTGAGTTTTACTCCTCCTGACAGTCCTGTGAGGATGAGCAGGACTGTGAGCACCATCTTTGCTATAAAGATGAGGAAACTAGTGCTCAGAGAGATGGAGTGACTCACCATTGTTAAACGGACAGTTCTTGGCTGTGTTCTGCACTCTCTTCTGAGGCATCTCCTTCACCACGTGTAGGTGGAGGAGTGGAGCCAGAGCTGGTCCTTGTCAAGAGACTTGGCTTCAGGTTCCAGCTCTTCCACCAGGTAGCTGGGTACCGCTGGGCAAACCTCCTTAAGGGTTTCTCTGGGCTTTTCTCCCCTCATTTGGGAGGATAAGACAATTGCCTCAAAGGCCCTTCTAGTGTGACCATCTCCTGGATTTGGAGTACAAAGAGAAGAGCCCCAGCCCCTGTGTGGGGTTGAAGGGAAGACCTCTGGTATTCTCCAATGTCTTGCTCTCCTTTTATTTTTTTTTTTAATGAACTTTTAATTTGCAGTAGTTTTACAGAATTTTGCCAAGATAGTACAGATAGTTTCCATATGTCCCACGCCCAATTTCTTCTATTATTAACACTCTCTTTTAGTATAGTGCATTTGTTGCAGTTAATAAACCAATATTGATATATTATTATTAACTAAAGTCCATAATTCATTCAGATCTTCTCCGTTTTCCCCAAATCCCAACCCCTCGCCCTTTCCTTTTGATTCTATTCAATAGAGTCCCACGCAGGATACCATATTACATTTAGTCATTATGTCTCCTTAAACTCTTCTTGTCTGTAATGGTTTCTCAAACCTTCCTTATTTTGATGACCTTGACAATTTTTAGGTGTACCGGTCAGGTATTTTGTGGAATGTCTCTCAATTGGGATTTGCCTGATGTTTTCTCATGATTAGATTGAAGTAATATGCTTTGGGGAAGACCACAGAGGTAAAGTGCTGTTCTTATCACATCACATCAAGGGTACATACTATCAACATGATTTATCACTGTTGATGTTAACCTTGATTACCTGGCTTAGGGTAGGATTTGTCAGGTTTCTTCACTACAGAGTTACTCTTTTTTTTCTCCTTTTTTAGCGTACCGTGCAAGAGTAACCCACACTTCAGGAGTAGAGAATTATATTCTACATATCAACAACAGAGTATCTAAGTGAATTATTTGGAAAATTTGTATGTTTTGTCTACTCTCCCCTATTTATTTATTCAACTATTTACTTATATCATTATGGATTCATGGATATTTGTTTTATATTTTGTGTTATCATCTAACACCATTTCATTATATTTTTTCTTCTTTGTTTTATTGCAATAATCCCTACCCCACCCCCAGTTTTTTGCTGGTAAATGGCCATCCTGAATAAGACTACATTTCTTATTCATGGGAGGGATAGATTGGGAGTTAGGGATTGACAGGTACATGCTGCTAGATAGACACATGTATCTATCTTTAAAATAGATAACCAACAAGGAGCTACTATAAATAAATAAATAAATAAATAAATAAATAAATAAATGAGACTATATTTCCTAAAGTCCCTTGCAGCTAGTTGTGATCATATAATTAAATTCTAGGAGAAGGAAATGGCAACCCACACTAGTATTCTTGTTTGAGAAATCCTAAGGACAGAGGAATTTGGTGAACTATAGGCCACTGGGGTCACAAGAATCATACATGACTTAGTGACTAAAACCAAACCAATTAAATTTTAACTAATGAGATGTAAGCAGGAGTGATAAGTACAACTTTTTCTTTTTTTTTCTGTGTTTGCTGAAATGTGACATTAAGGCTAGAGCTGGAGTAGCCGTTCTGGCCAAGAAGGTGACCTTGGCAATGGAGACCATACATGGTGGTGCAGTAAGATAGGGGCCTTGGTCCCTGACACTGTGGAGCTCCAAAGAAAAATCCACAGTGAATTTCTCAGAGTCTGATGTGGCTTCTTGAATGTTACCTGGGATAGAAAAGCATTTCTATCTTCTTTACGGAGAAGGCAGTGGCACCCCACTCCAGTACTCTTGCCTGGAAAATCCCATGGATGGAGGAGCCTGGTTAGCTTGCAGGCCATGGAGTTGCTAAAAGTCGGACACGACTGAGTGACTTCACTTTCAGTTTTCACTTTCATGCATTGGAGAAGGAAATGGCAACCCGCTCCAGTGTTCTTGCCTGGAGAATCCCAAGGACGGTGGAGCCCGGTAGGCTGCCATCTATGGGGTCACACAGAGTCAGACACAACTGAAGCTACTTAGCATCTTCTTTAAGCCTCATAGTTTTAGGTTTTCTGCTGCTCCCAGAAGAACATAACCCTGACTTACACAGAATACATGAGCATGTGTACTTTATAAATGTGTGTGTGCGTGTGTATATATATATATATATATATACGTAAAGGGTGGCTCAAAGATATAAAATTGAATTTAAAAAATGCCAGAACCCTCTATTTAGTTTACTAAAGAGGAATAATTTTATTTTATTATTATTATTAATTTTAATAAGGATAAGTACCTACTGCCATGGTTAGTAGGGTGTCTCTGCTAGCTGTTTGATTCTCTGACTTTCTTTGTTTTAGGAAATTCACTAAGATTGACTCTTGAGTCACAAATAAAGGCAAGTTCCACCCATTCTTTTTGGAGTAAACTATGAGGATGTGTGGAATGTCTGCAGAGGAAGCAGAGGGTTCTATTTAGTAATTTAAATTGGATGAGTCTTTTGCTAGCTTAAAAAAAAAAAAAGGAAAGATTTTGCAAAAAAGATTTATTTAGAGAAATGTGCTGGTGTTTCCTGACATGGGGTTAAGATTGAAAAGTTAAGACTCTGAGAAATCCACTGTGGATTTTTCCTCTTGGCCTGTCTGGCTGTGAGTTTTCTCCTTGCTGCGTGTTTGAGGGTTGAGGGGACAGACAGTGCCCCTGCTTGGGTGGCACTGCTGGAGGAGGTTGAATGGGCTATGCAGGAGGCTATGTGGAGTACATAGCTTGGAAGCTGGGGAGGAAGTTGTGTGAGAGTAACCTGAGACTGAGGGCCACTGGTTTTAGGGCAGGGAGAGTGAGGCTGCCATAGCTTGACATCAAGTTTAGAAAGCGCTTATGTGGTCGTGCAAGACAAAGTCAAGAAATGATGATGACAAACATCAGCTGTCAATAAAATGTTCCCCTTATGAACTTGGGTCCATGGGGTTCAGTTAGAGCAGTGTCACAAAGAAATTCAACCCATCAAGAAAAGGAGGATTATCTGATTAGCCCAACTTCTTTACTCGAAGCTCAAAAATCAAAAGGTTTTATTTTAAATATTAAATCTTTACTTTCATGGGCTACAAAATCACTGAGGACAGTGACTGCAGCCACTGAAATTAAAAGACGCTTGCTCCTTGGAAGAAAAGCCATGACAAGCCTAGACAGTATATTAAAAAGCAGAGACATCACTTTGCCAACAAAGGTCCTTATAGTCAAAGCTATGGTTTTTCTAGTAGTCTTGTACGGATGTTAGAGGTGGATCATAAAAAAGGCTGAGTGCCAAGAACTGATGCGTTTAAAGTGTGGTGCTGGAGAAGACTCTTGAGAGTCCTTTGGACGGCAAAGAGATCAGTCAATCCTAAAGGAAATCAACCCTGAATATTCATTGGAAGGACTGGTGCTGGAACTGAAGTTTCAATCCTTTGGCTACCTGATGGGAACAGCCAGCTCACTGGAAAAGACCCTGATACTGGGAAGGATTGAGGGCAAGAGGAGAAGGATGAGATGGTTGGATGGCATCACCAACTCAACAGACATGAGTTTGTGCAAACTCCGGGAGCTAGAGAAGAACAGGGAAGCCAGTCCATGGGGTCCCAAAGAGCTGGACATGACTGAGAAACTGAACAACAACAGCAACAAGAACCATGAATAAGATTCAAAGAAGAATGTAACATCCCTTCCTCTCTTGTTTATTTCCATTATAGCCCATGGCTGTTCGAGAAGCCCTTCTCCATAGGTTCTGGAAAGCTCTCTACATCTCAGACCTGCATTCAATTTTCTCTTCCTTTCTCCCTCCCCTCCTCTCTTCCTATACTATGTTAAGTTGACCTAACCTATGTAGAGCGAGACTCTTTTCAAGAAGGTGATGCAGATGAAAAATTAGGGTAGAAGTCACAGAGCTCTGTTGTTGAAGCTGTATGATGTGGCAGATTGCTGTCTATCTACCTGATTTTATTAGAGGAAGAGACAATGTGAACACTAGGGTGTAAACTCTTTTCAAATTAAAAGTTCCATGAGTGCAAAGATTTTTGTCCTCTATTCACTGTTCTATCACAAGTGCCTAGAATAATATCTGACATAAACAAGGCACACAGTCAATATGTTTTGAATAAATGTACCCAGATTATGCTTTTCCAGATTTCCTTGTAGCTAGGAGTGCCCACTCCAGTACTCTTGCCTCGAAAATCCCATGGACAGAGGAGCCTGGTAGGCTGCAGTCCATGGGGTCGCTAAGAGTTGGACACAACTGAGCGACTTCACTTTCACTTTTCACTTTCATGCATTGGAGAAGGAAATGGCAACCCACTCCAGTGTTCTTGCCTGGAGATTCCCAGGGATGGGGGAGCCTGGTGGGCTGCCATCTATGGGGTCGCACAGAGTTGGACATGACTGAAGCGACTTAGCAGCAGCAGCCAGCAGCAGGAGTGGCCACGTGCCAGCTCTGGCCAATGATATATGAGAACATCTGCTATGAGCTGCTAAGGATATTTTTATTTCCCTGGTTAATCTTCTAATATAGCTGGCATGGCTCCTTCATTTTTCTTCCTGTCTTGAATGAGAGTGTGATGTCTGGATCTACAGCAGCCACCTGTGACCAGGAAATCACAGGCATGAGAGAAAATCCATTAGAAGCACAAAGACATTGATGTTAATATCTACAAATTACAGAGCCAACACCAGAAGCAGCCTATCTCTAGACCTCTTGTTACATGAGAAAACAAGCCTTTTTTAAAAAAATTGAAGCTACTGTTAGTCAGGTTTTCTATAACTTGCCATCTGACTTGATCATAGCTAAGGGAAGAAGCAGAAAAACTATAAATATTCTCATAATGACAATTTCCATTTCAAATCATATATAGGCTATTGTGGGCTTCCCAGGTGGTGATGCTAGTGATAAAGAACCCACTTGATAATGCAGGAGACATAAGAGACATGGGTTCGATCCTTGGGTGAGAAAGATCCCCTGGAGGAAGGCATGGCAACCTACTTCAGTATTCTTACCTGGAGAATCCCATGGACAGCGAGGCCTGGCGGGCTACAGTCCATAAGGTAGCAAAGAGTCAGACACAACTGAAATGACATCACTCAGTTGTGTTTGGCTCTTTGTGACCCCATGAATATATAGTCCATGGAATTCTCCAGGCCAGAATACTGGGGTCAGTAGCCTTTCTCTTCTCCAGGGGATTTTCCCAAGCCAGGGATCGAACCTAGGTCTCCCATATTGCAGGCGGATTCTTTACCAGCTGGGCCACAAGGGAAGCCCTAGAATATTGGAGCAGGTAGCCTATCCTTTTCCAGTGGATCTTCCCAACCCAAGAATCAAACTGGAATCTCCTGCACTGGCGGATTCTTTACCAACTGAGCTATCAGAGAAGCCAGTAGCAACTTAACACACACACATATGCTATTATGGGTCATTTTCTTCTGCCTAATGTGGGACACTCACAACAAATGTTGACAAGATAAAGAGTCAGATTTTTCCAACTCAGGAAAAGCTTTTACATGTAGGATTTCTATGGACTGAATTTCTAGGATTGCTATGAGCTGAATTGGGTACTTTCCAAAATTCATATGTTGAAGTCCTAACCCCCAATATGAAGAATGTGTTTTTGCAGATTGGTTCTTTAAAGAGGTAGTTAAATTAGTGGTAGTCAAGGCTATGGTTTTCCCAGTAGTCATGTATGGATGTGAGAGTTGGACTGTGAAGAAGGCTGAGTGCCGAAGAACTGATGCTTTTGAACTGTGGTGTTGGAGAAGAGTCTTGAGAGTCCCTTGGACTGCAAGGAGATCCAACCAGTCCATTCTGAAGGAGATTGGTCCTGGGATTTCTTTGGAAGGAATGATGCTAAAGCTGAAACTCCAGTACTTTGGCCACCTCATGCAAAGAGTTGACTCATTGGAAAAGACTCTGATGCTGGGAGGGATTGAGGGCAGGAGGAGAAGGGGACAACAGAGGATGAGATAGCTGGATGGCATCACTGACTCGATGGATGTGAGTCTGAGTGAACTCTAGGAGTTGGTGATGGACAGGGAGGCCTGGCGTGCTGTGATTCATGGGTTCACAAAGAGTTGGACACGACTAAGAGACTGAACTGAACTGAATGGGGAGAGGAAAGTGGAGAGGGGCAAGATAGGGGTGTGGGATTAAGAGATACAAACTACTATGTATAAAATAAATAAGCAGCAAGGATATATTGCATAGCACAGAGAAATAGAGCCATTATTTTATAATAACTTTAAATTGGATATAATCTATAAAAATATTGAATCACTATGTTGTACACCTGAAACTAATATAATATTGTAAGTCAACTATACTTTAATTAAATAAAAAGAGGTAGTTAAATTAAAATGAGATCATATGGGTAGGCTTTAACTCAATATGTCTGGTATGCTTATATGAAGAGGAAATTAGGTCACAGATATGTACAGAGAGAAGACCATGCGAACACATAGGAGAAGATGGCCATTTACAAGCCAAGAAGAAATGCCTTAGAAGAAACCAACCTTGCTGACAACTTGATCTCTGACTTCAAGCTTCCAGAATTGCCAGCAAAGTGGATTTTTGATGTTTAAGTTACCCAGCCTGTGGTATCTTGTTAGGGTAGCCCTAGCAGACTAATACAGGTGGTTATCCAGACTTAACCCACTGGTAACCGTTGGTTTCAGAGTTTTCTACATGGGATGCTGTTGCCAGGCACTCGTGGTGATACCTTCTTAGCGCCTTCATGCTTTCTTTGTTCCCTGGCTCAGGATTGTATTTCCTCACACTCTAGGCTGAGGTTTCTCAGGCTTTTGTCATGACGCAATCCTCTGTGGAGAGTCCTCAGATACAGATACCTAGACCTCACTCCCACAGGTGGCTGTTTAGAAGGTCTCAGCAGGGCCCAGCAGTCCATCATATTTTACAATTCTGTTTTCTGCTTCCTTTAACTACGTATTGGATATATATAGATAATTTAACTACTTTTGTCTTTTAACCCTCTTACCAGCTTTACACATGGCTAATTTATGATTTGTACTGTATATTTTTTCTTACCAATGAGAATTTTTGTTTTGTAATTTTCGTGTTTCTACTTTGGCCTTTTCTTTTTGGGTTAGAGGAGTCCCTTAAACATTTCTTGTAAAGGTGGTTTGTTGGTGCTGAACTCATTTAGCTTTTACTTGTCAACAAAAGACATTCCCTGGTAGCTCAGCTGGTAATGAATCTGCCTGCAATACAGATAGACCCTGGTTCAATTCCTGGGTCAAGAAAATCCTGTGGAGAAGGGATAGGCTACCCACTCTAAAACTTTTTAATCTCTCCTTCAAATCTGAATGAAAAGCTTGCTGGGTGGAGTATTTTTGGTTGCATTTTTTCCCTTCCATCACTTTAAATAAATTCTACCACTGCTTTCTGGCCTGCAGAGTTTCTGCTGCTAAGTCACCTGATAGCCCTATGGGAGTTCCCTTGTATGTAAACTGGTTATTTTCATGTAGCTTTCCCTATGCTCCTTTGAATACTCTCTATTTATCCATTATTTTTGCCATTTTAATTACAATGTGTCTTGGTGTGCTTCTCTTGTAGCTCAGCTGGTAAACAATCTGCCTGTAATGAGGGAGACCTGGGTTCAGTTCCTGAGTTGGGAAGATCCCGTGGAGAAGGGAAAGGCTACCCACTCCAGTATTCGGGCCTGGAGAATTCCATGGACTGTTACAGTCCCTCGGGTCACAAAGAGTCAGGCAGACTGAGCGACTTTCACGTTCACTTTTCTTTCACTTTGGTGTTGCGTTCTTTGGATTCATCCTGTTTGGGACTCTCTATGCTTCCTGGAACTGGATGTCTATTTCCTTTCCCAGGTTAGGGAAATTTTCAGCTGTCATCTCTTCAAATATATTTTTGCCTCTTTTTCTATCTCTTGCTCCTTCTGGGATCTCTATAGGAGAACATTAGGACACTTGATGCTGGCTGAGACATCTCTTAAATTGTCCTCATCTCTCTTCTTTCTTTTTTTCTGTTCTACTAAGTGTCTTCCACTCTCCTGTCTTCCAACTCACTGATCTATTCCTCTGTGTCATCTGTTCTACTGTTAATTCCTTTAAGTCTGGTGTTGCCCTGCTGATGAGTGGGACTGGATCCCAGGGCAGCTGGCTGGGCGGTTCAAGGTGTCGTATAGCTTGCATGGGGCTGCTGATGGATGGAACCATGGCCCAGGGGGCCTAAGGGTTGTTGTCTGTCTGCTGGTGGGCAGAGCCGGCTCTCAGTGTCTCTGGATGCAGTGCTCTGGGTGGCCCGGGGTGGGTGCCAGTGCACTGCTATACAGAAGCAGGTGTAGGCCTCCACGTGGACAGGGGCAGCTCTGGGCTCAGGGTGACTTAAGGCAGGGGGCTTGCTGGTAGGGGGCTGTGTCTCTACCTTGCTAGCTGCTTGACCCGAGGCATCCGAGTGCTGGCACCTACAGGCTGGTGGGCAGCGCCAGGTCCCAGCGCTAACAAGCTAAAGGGAGGATTTCAACATGACACTTGCCAGCACTAGAGCCCACATGGTAGTTGGAGCCCCTCAAACAGCCGCTGCCAGTGTCTGTGTCCCCAGAATGAGCTCCAGCTGTCTCCTGCCTCTCTGGGAGGCTCTCCAAGAACAGCAGGTGAGTCAGATACAGGATCCTTTCCAGTGACTACTACTGCCTTGGGTACCACAGCCTGTAAGATGTTGTGAGTGCCCTTTAACAGTGGAGCGTCTATTTCTCAGAGTCCTCCGGCTCTCCTGAAAATAAGCCCCACTGGCTTTCGAAATCAAATATTCTGGGGGTTTGTCTTCCATTTGTAGGATCCTCAGCCTGCAGATTTCAATGTGGGACTCAGACCACTTGTTCTTTGAGAAAATCCTCTGCAGTTGTGATTATCCTCTCATTTGTAGGTTGCCCCCTAACTATATCACATCTCTGCCCCTCCTGCCTGTCTAATGTGATTAGTTCTTTATGACACTAGGAGTCTCCTTCTCCTACTTAGTTATAGGAGTCTTTTCTGCTAGCTTTTCTAAATTTTCTCATTTGTAGTTGCTCTGCAAATGTTGCAAGTTTGCGGTGTCATGGGAGGAGGTGAGTTCAGAGTCTTCCTACTCTGCTATCTTGGCCCTTCTCCTGGCACTATTCTTATCAACATTCGAAATGAAACTGAGTTGCAAGGAGATTCGACTTCATTGGTTTGATATTGGTGCAACCGCTTTATTTGACTTGGAAAGATGTGGCTGACTTTGATGTATATAATTTGGAAGAGTTATAATCTGAAAGAGTTAGTGTAACTCTCTTCTGGAGAAGGAAATGGCAATCCACTCCAGTACTCTTGCCTGGAAAGTCCCATGGATGGAGGAGCATAGTAGGCTACAGTCTATGGGGTCGCAAAGAGTCAGACACGACTGAGCGACTTCACTTTACTTCACTTCAGTGTAACTCTTGCCATGGGTCTCCAGCACATGAGTATCTAACTAGTAGCCACCTCCCTCTCTGGCGTCCGGTCATACCTGCTCATTCTAGGACCTGCAATAAAATAGATGGCCCTCTCCGACCAAAAGAGAACTCAGCGCTTTTTCAGAGTTCACAGGCTACCAGGCCAATGTCCATCCATCAGCACAGTCTTTGCCCTGTTTTCGCTGATAAGAACTATAGCCCTGGGCCAGAGATGTTCACTCTTCTCTCCACTTGGGCCAAGGGTAGAGGGGGTAGCATTAAGGCTTGTTTGTATTTTACTTACGTCTAGTGAACCTCCGGGAACTTCAGTGTAAATTTATGTGAACATTCTGTGAAATGACCAGTTTGGTTAAAGGAAAACTCTGCTTGTAGTTATTCCCTTAGCACTGGACATTAATCTTTTGTTTTGCTTTGTCTTGATTTTTTTTTCATTTTTTATTGGAGTATAATTGCTTTACAACGTTGTTTGGTTTCTGCTGTGCAATAAAGCGAATCAGCTATATGTATACACCTCATCCTTCTCTCTTGAGCCTCCCTCTTTGCTCCCCTATCCCACCCCTCTGGGTCATCACAGAGCAGCGAAGTGAGCTCCTAGTACACCAGCTTCCCACTAGCTCTCTATTTTACACGTGGCAGTGTGTATATGTCAATGCTATTCTGAAATTAATCTATTTTTGCTTTTGTTTTGCTTTTGGCATTAATCTTTAATAAGACTAAAGTAGATCGTCATTCAATAACCCTAGTTCTGAACTGTAGCCCAGAATAAGGAAGCAGAGAAAAGAGATTCTCCGTTTGAGTGGCTCAAGTGGTAAAGGATCTGCCTGCAATGTAGGAGACCTGAGTTTGATCACTGGGTTGCGAGGATCCCCTGGAGAAGAGAATGCAACCCACTCCAGTATTATTGCCTGGAGAATCTCATGGAGAGAGGACAGAGGATTAGCAGGCTATAGTCCATGGGATCACGAAGGGTCAGACATGACTGAGCAATTAACATTTATCACTTAAGTTTGAAAAATCTGCCACTATCTAAATTCAATAGTCAGAAAGGAGTATCAATGAAAAATTAACCAGTTAACCTAAGAAAGAAATAAGGAATTTTATTCAAGCCAAATTTGAGGATTATAGCTCAAGAAGAACATCTCAGAAAACTCTGAAAGGTTCTGCCCATTTGAAATCAAAGCACAGTTATATTCATTTTTTGAGATGGAGGCTGAACATTAACTAAAGTATTATTGACAGTTTACACACTCAAGATCTAAGTACCACGTGACCCCTTATCAAGAATGAATGTTATCTGTAAAATGCTGTCTTGTTGGTGCTAAGAGAATGTTGCCCTTTATGACTGAGCAGGTATTTCTGCCTATGGTGCTGTGTGTGTGTGCTGTGTGTATTTAGTCACTCAGGCATGCCCCACTCTTTGCAGCCCCATGTACTGTAGCCCACCAGGCTCCTCTGTCCATGAAATTTTCCCAGCAAGAATACTGGAGTGGATTGCCATTTCCTACTCCAGGGATTCTTCCCAATACAAGGATCGAACCTGCATCTCTTGCATCTCCTGCATTGACAAGTGGATTCTTTACCACCAGCACCACTTGGGAAGCCCACCCACCGGGGAGGTTTAGTCAGTGCATAATAGAGATACACAACGCACACTGTAGGGAGAGAGGGGACCAAAGGGCAGAAAAGATGCTTTATGTTTAAATTTTTCTTGACTTGCCATAAAATACGAATTTTAATTCATGTGAGAGGTTATGCAGGCAAAGCACTACTTTCTCCACAGGAGGCCTTGGAGTCTCAAGAAGGTGTAGAGGACTTTCCCTTGTCTTGGGCAGTTGAGAGTTGGCGCCTTCCACTTCTTGAAGGTCACAGGGATGAAAGGAGGCAGGGAGAAGATTGTAGCCCCGCTGTCCAAACCAGGTTGGTTTTCCATGTTCTTTTACCAAACTCAATGCCTTTGACTGTCTGTTTAAAATCTTCTGCTGTAGAAGTCAATAGTGGTGATGCCAAAAGCTCAGCCTCTGTGCACCAGTGCTAAATCAAATCACAGAGACAGAGTTTTGGGTTACGTAGAAAAGAATAGTTTAATTGCTCTGTCAGACAAAGGGGACACAGCAGATTTGTACCCTGAAAACCTGTGTGTCCCAGTGGAAGAGGGTTTGGTGAGTTTTATAGCAATGGCTCAGGGCAGGGCTGCTTAAGCATCAGTGTGTGTGTGCAGGGTCTCAGGTGGTCTCCTGATCGTCTCTGAAGAGTGCTTCATCGAGTTCCATTTGTTGGGAGTTTTAGTTCTGCAGAAAAACTCAGAGGTATTTTTATGTGTTCCGCCCTTGAGGTGGAACCAGGCCTCTCCTCTGAGAAGGCATCGCTCTTTCTTGCCTGCTCCTCCCTCGTCTTTCATCACTTTCTTCCCTTATTAGCCACTGAAAGGTTTCTGTGACCAGGACCCCACAAGGTCCTGCTTGGTTTCAATAGCAAAACTCGCAGAGCTTGCTTTCCTTGCAAAAAATGATTCAGTTATGACACCAAATCTCCAAACTCTCTCTTCTCCTCTCTCTCTTTCCTCTCTCGCCTATTAATGAGGACCTCTACCTTTCCTTTTTCTGGCCTTTTCCCCCTTTATTGGTGAGTACGTTCACTTCTCAGTCTAAAAATAGTTTACTTCTTTTCAAAAAGGCAGCCAAAGATTTAGTGAGAAACTAATTCTTATTTAGTCTTGAAAAAAAAAGGGGAGGGACTAAGTTAGGAAATCTAGATTTAAATTCCTTGATGACTAGCTGTGACTAAGGAACGCTTATTCTTGATGAAAGTGTGTCACTTGGGGGACATCACAAGCCAATCAGGTAGGTTGAAAGCCTCACTGGCCTTATGAAGAATCTGGCCTTTTACAATGAAAGTGCCTGTCCTTGCTCTCTGGTGTGTAGGAATGTGAAACAGCGAAGGTTCAGAGGCAGTTTATTCCCCCCGTGCCTATCACAGTGCCTTAGCTGTGAGGGACACTGAATTTGTGATGTTTGAATGCTCTGATGGAGGCTAGCCTGCAGGTGTGAGAGCAAACGACAAGGGAAATTACATAGGAGGGGCAGAGGGCAGAAAGAATGGTTTTTCGATTTTAAGAGCCCGTGAAATGCTTGGGAGGGCAGAGGTCAGTGCATTTTGATCTCTGGGGAGATGAAACACCCTGAGTCGGACAAGAGACGAGGAACCCCAGAAAAGCGCGGTTAACCTGGAAGTCTATAAAAGGCTTGGCAGGGAGGGTAAGAAGTGCAAATCCCATTAGTGGAGAAAGAAAGTATTTTCACAGCCACCTTTTAAAAAGCTGAAAGGCAAGACACAGAATTTTCTTTCCCTCTGCCCTCCCTCCCTGTTGGGATGGAATGAGGTGCCCCAGAGCCAGCACACTCAGAATAATGGCACTAGACTAATAATGAGACCTTTCTCCAGGGACCGATTTGTCTGCAGAAAGGAGAAGTCATCAGGTATCCATTGTGGACGAATTGCACCTTCTCTTAACAATGGCTCTGATGAAGCTGCTAGAAGGTTCTTATCAGGGCGTAAAGACTCCTCCGAGCAGCAGGAGAAGGAGAGAGAGGGAGAAAAATGAAAGGCTAGCAACCCCCAAATCATCGTCGAAGAGCAGTGGAGAGGATAAGGGAGGCACACTTCCTGATGCAAGTGATGTTGGCTGGTCAGTCAAACCGAACCTCTAAAGAGAGAGATTAAAAAAAATGAGTGGGGCCAGCCTTCCCATAGGCAGGCTTTTTGCACAGAGGGCGAGGGTGGCTGGGTTTAAGCTGCGGAATTCTAAATTCCTCAGGCGGAAGTGAATAGCCAGAGGTCAAACCAACGCCTCCTCTGTCCTCCACCTTGGGACTTTCTACACCCCAGAGACGTAGGGTAGACCCTCAAGATTCAGAAACAGTGGGTTTTGAAGCGAGAAGAGAAATGATTGATTTTGTATTTATTAAATTTGTTAGCTGCTTCGCTGTGTTGGGGCTCTTTGACTCTTCATCGCCTCCGGAGAGGTGCCCATTAGTCCTTACCGTGGGACCAGTGGACTCTGATAAAGACTCCAGTTAGACTGTACCCCCATCCAAAATACTTCATTGGCTCTTCATATTTAAATGGAGTTAAGCTATGCCCTTCCTCTACCTCCAGCTTCCAGGATGTGACTACCATGCACCTCTCTGGATTTTTTCCCCCACAACTTATAAATGTATCTTTGATTTCCTGCTGGGAAGTTGACTCCTTGATGTTGTCCAGTTGAGACCTCACTTCTCCACATTCCTGTCTTGGTTGATGCTAACCCCTCCATCTGGAATGTTCTTCTGACATTTCAGCCGACTCTACTCACTTGTTGAAGCTCTACCCACCTTTCAAAGTTGGGAGAATTCTCCTCCTTCAGGAGATCTTTATCAAAATGGAAGTAGCATCTCCCTCTCTGAAATGCTTAGAGCACTTCTCTCTCTTATGGGGCTTCTCCTATTGCACTTGTTTGTGATCATTTACGGTTTTATATAACTCTCTCTAATGAACCGTGAGTTCTTCAAGGACAAGGACTGTGCATTTATTATCTCTCTTTATCTCCCACTGACTAGCACATTGTAGATGATCATAGTGGTTAAATAAGAATTTTCATTAGCACCTGTATTTCTAATTTTGAAGTTGCATGAACTTTCTAAGTCAATTTGAAAACAAATTTACAGGAAGCAACTGGATCTGAGAGGCAACATTCAAGTCCTAGATGGATAGTCACACAAGAAGAGTTGTCACTGACTAATATTCTTTCCAGGGACAGACTGCTTACATATTTTGGATTTGGGGACTTTCTCCTTCTTTTCCTCCTTGCCTAAAGAAGGTGGGATATGGGTGGAATTTATTGCATACTTAACTCTGTGTCTACCCCTTTGCTAACCATTTTATGCCACTAACCGATTTAATCTTTGCAATAATCCTTTGCAGGAGCATTATTTCCACTGCATAGCCGAGTAAAAAACAAAACAAGCAAACAAACAACAACAACAAAACAGAAAACAAAGACCCGAGAGCCACAAGTCTAGGAGACAGAACGTGGATGCTATCCCCAGAAAACTACAGTTCAAGGTCAGTCTCTGTCACAAGTCAGTCAAGTAAAGTTTAACCAAGTTATGGAAACTTTGTGGACTCAGTATTCACATCTGTAGGATGGGGAGCATAATATCTCTGGAATGTTTGTTGTAAGCATTTAAGGCAAGGATTAAATGTGATTAAATGATCAAGAATAAGTGAAATTTCCACCATGGTGCTTGAGACACAATCTATTAGAAATTTAAAAAAAATTAAGATGCATTCTTTTGTATTATCTAAAAGCGACCAACTCCATATGATCTGGTGTTCTGTTTTAACCCAGTTCAATCTCTGGGCAGGAAATCATCCTCATTTAACACTAAACTAAATGGCCTTTCAGGGTGTTCCTGGGGTCTTTCTGTGCACATATCTCTCTTCACCATCTCTCATTCACAAAAATTTTTATAGAAGAGTCTTGTCAAGATGACACTCAGGCGGAGGGTAGAACTGGAGAGGTAACAGTGTCCCAATACCAAAGAAACTTTAATAACTTCTGAGCCCATGTGACTACTTAGAGCCGGAACTGAAGATCAGAGCCGGGGCTCCTGTCTCCTACAGCAGGAGACTCAAGAGGACTTGTCCTGGCCTAGGGAATAGGGGACACTCCAAGACAGGTGGGGCTGGTTTTCAGCTCATCTCTAATTTCCCTTGATTTCTGTGCTCTGGTTACATGTTAATGGCTTGGCAGAAACTTCAAAATTAAACTTGTGAAAGACATCACTGTTATTGGACCTCTAGGCAATTACAGTAGCTGTCAAAGGTTTTAGAGCCAACATCCAGCCTGACCCTTTCTAAATGACTCAAGAGCGGCATTTTAATGAGAAATGAAAGCAGAAAAGGTGTTGCTTTTTTTTTGAAACAGGCGGTTTTAATGGGGAAGTTGGGACTGAATTTGACTGCCTATCCAAAGGATCCAGGCGGGACGGGCGAGCAGAGTCTAGGGCTGTTGACTTGTTTGTTTCAGCAGCTTCCTCAGTCTCTCCCACTGAAACCTCTCAGGAGAAGTCATAAAGAGAGATGCTGAAGAATTACTCCCCGGGAAGGCTTCAAGCTCACAACTGCAGTTGAGATAGCTAGATTACCAGCTCCGGTCCGTCCCCCTTTTCTCCTTCATCTCTGGGCCTGGTCAGAAGTAACCGACTGGGTGCCAAGGCCAAGCTACTTTTTTTTTCAAAAGACAAAATTCATACACCCTAAAATTCACCTATTTAAGGTAAACAGTTTTGTACATTAACAAAGTTATGCAACCATCACCATGATCTAATTTTGTAATGTTTTCATCACTCCAAAAAGAAGTTCATACCTATTAGCACTCATTCCCCATTCTTCTTTTCTGTGGCTCCTGGAAGCCACTAATCTGCCTGTTTCTATGGATTTGCCTCTTCTGGACATTTCGTAAAAATGGAATATTATGATAGATGGCATTTTGTGTCTGGCTATATTCACTTAGCATAATAAATTCAAAGTTGAGAGGTTAAAGGGAGCAGTCTGCAAGATCAGTCTCACTTCTGACATCAGTTGCAAGTTTGGGGGACCAAAGATTTAAAAGTTAGCTAGAAGGACTCACAAAACTCACTGAAAGCTGTTATACTCATGGCTACTATTCATCACAGCTAAAGAAGAGCATTAAATCAGCCAAAGGAAGAGGTACATAGGCAGAGTCCACCAACGTACCAGCTGTGGAACCTTGGTATACAGAGCCGTGGTGTACAAAGTCTATATTCAGGCTTGATTATGTAAACCTGTTTGACTACCCAAGTGGCTGACTTCTGTCTCCAGTCCTCAGAGGTCAACCAATAATATGTGTCTCAAAGCCCCTTCCTAAATTCCACTGTTAGACTCTGGCTGGCCCAAGGCTCCAAATCAAACAAAACCACTTTTAACAGTCAGGACATCCCAAGGGCCCAGATTCTCAGGAGCCAAGGGAGAAGGCCAGAGCTCTCTTTGGGTAAAATGGAATTCTTTACTATATAAGCGTTCATCCATGTTGTAGCCTCTGTTAGTATTCTTTCCCTTTTACGGCTGAATATTGTTTGGTTGCAGATAGATACACTTTTTTGCTTCTTCACTCATCACATGACGAGCTTTGGGTTGTTTCCAGTTTTCGGCTGGTAAGAACGATGCTACTATGAAAATTTGTGTACGAGTATTTCCATGAGCACATGTTTTCCATTTTCTTGGATATTTGCTGCCTGTTAGGAAAAACAGCCTCACGTGGGTGGTCTTTTGGTCCCTACATGGCTGCAAAAGAAAGCGTTGGACTTGGAGAACTTCTTTACCAAGAGATTAGGGACTCACAGCCCGTGCCAGGCTCATCACCTTACGCGAGATAGTAGTGGCCCACAGGAACTTCAAAATTGCGTCATAGTCACTCTTTTGGAATTGAATTCCAGTGAGATAAACTGTTAATGTGAATTACTTTAACATAATTAAGAAAAATGGACATTGAATAATAGCTGAAAGTTCAGTTCTGGTGGAGGAGGAAAAATAGTTCTAGAAGGCAGAAATAGTAAAAAAAAAAAAAAAAAAGTAGGGTTGCCTGTGAGGATCTGTGGGAAGAGTCCCAGGAGGGAGGGTTGCTAGAGCAGAAAGGGGCATCCACAGGGGAAAGAGAGAAGGCACTCAATGTACAGTTCACACACATCACAGTCCTATATCCATGTAGGCTTGGCTACTGAAGCAAAGCTATTTGATTTTCTAACTCAGGCTTGATTTTCCCTTAGTGATTCCCTTAGGATTCTTGTTACAGGACAGTGGCAACAATGGAATGAGACATGCTTTCTTATCCAATTCTTTGGGAGAGAGAAAGATTGATGGGAAACAATACAAACATCTTCCTGGCACAGATGGGCAGAGCATTTTGCTCGAGGCAGATCAGTCCAGCATACTGGAGACAGTTCCAAGAACCACATTAGAAGGGCTTCAGGGAATCACAGAGTTGGCTGGGAAAGGAATAACAACAAGAGCTAAATATGGACCGGCTGGCTCATCACCTCTGAAGGGGAACCAAGCAGTTATGGCGATGATCTTGTGGGCAAAATGCTATGGAGAATTTGCCTGGGCTGTAGGCATAACAGTGAAAAGAAAGTGAAGTCACTCAGTCGTGTCCAGCTCTTTGCGACCTCATGGATGGTAGCCTACCAGGTTCCGCAGTCCATGGGATTTTCCAGGCAAGAATACTGGAGTGGGCTGTCATTTCCTTCTCCAGGGGATCTTCCCAACCCAGGGATCGAACCCGGGTCTCCTGCACTGCAGGAGGCATAAGATGCAACAAATGTACGGGGAAGGAGTACGTGGGAAGAATGCCCTGCACCGATGGATTTACAGGCTGCTCTCTCCGCTTCTTTTCCTTCCCCTGACCTGATGCATTCCTCCTCTCTGTTGCGTGTGCATCTCCAATGTAAAGAAATGCGAAAAGACAACTTGAAAATTGCCTGAAGAAAGACCACATGGTGCACGCTCAACGAAGCGGACGATGTGAGTAGCAACACCTGGATCTCCTCCCGAGTTTACGCACCTTGATAGGTGGACACCTTTTGGAGCAAGTCTTCTTCATAAAATGCTGAGGCAGTCTTTTTTTTTTTTTTTCTATTTTGTATGCTGGAGGGGAGGAACATAAAATTCTTTCTACCCTTCTAGGCTTTCATCAGGGGATCTGCAACAGAAGACAGACTAACAGGAGGGTAGCATATATTCTGTGTATTTCATAGCAATTTCAGGGACTTCCCTGGCCATCCAGGGGTTTAGATTCTGTGATTCCAATTCAGGAGGTGTAGGTTCGAGCCTTAGCTGCGGAAAGACCCCACATGCCATGTGATGTGGCCAACAAAACAAAAGTCTCTTTAAAAAAAATTGCTATAAATTTTATGTGCTATGGCAGCCTTCAAAAGGGAATGAAGATCTAGTGAAATAGTTAAGACTGGGAGTTTTTATACAGGGTTTGATGAAGAGTGGACAGCAGTGGGAGACTGTGACAAGACAAAGGAAAACAAGCTAAAAGGAATAAACTGGGGGAGCGTGGCGAGGCCCATTCACTCTGGCTCCCCTTGCAGGCCCTCTGACTTGGAGCTGGGATGCTCCTCTCCTCTAGGTGTAGGGCGAGCACCTCTCCCGTGAGGGTCTTATGAACTGCGTCTGGAGACATTCAGGAAGTCCTTCCAGCACCTATGGTTTCTTAAGTGCCTTTAGCTTCAAATATTCAACATGCCAAGGTGTTGTATTTTGGGGTAACGTGTTCTGAACCTTGTCATTGCAGAGACAACAGTGAAACAGTGAGGGTTTCAAACTTTGTTTTTAAGTCAATGACATAGTTTGATGGGTGAAAAGAGACGTCAATCGCTTGTACCTGGATCATTATCATGATGGCACTTTTAAGCTCATCTTACTTTTAAAGCTTTCTTACTTTTAAAAATAGATTCAAACTGACTCTGGTAATGTCTTTGAAAGCAAACAAATAAACAACTCTGTGATTCCCACCCATAAGTTCGTGAGACATTTTGGGAACCACTGTTAGAGTATTGCCATAACAAGCAAGCAAGGGTGATTCAGGGTCTGTAAATATCAAGGAATTCACTTATGCTTAAATTTTCTTTCTTTCTTTTTTGTTTTTTTAAAGTTTCAGGGAACTGGTTTTGAGCCGTAGGGCTGCCCTGTTCATTTGGTTTTTACATAGCAGCCCTGTGTCGATAAGGCCAGCGACTTAGGCCTTACTGGTTGGGAGATAACTGGGTGAGACCTTAACTCTGGGGTGAAGGAGAATGGAAATAAAGATGCAAGAGGAAGGACAGAAATCTTGAGTGGAGCTGAGCCATAAACCTTCCTGGCAGTGGCCTTGATGCTCCAGGACTGCCCGGCTTTCAACAGGGACACAGAGGCTTGAGCACTGTTATTTATGGAGAGCACCCCTGGGGCCTGGTTTTGGAGAAACAGCCTGGGCCGTCAGTCTGTAGAAATGGCTGTAAACATTTACGAATCCTGAGTGTTTCCAGGATGCGGCGGGCAGGCTTTGCAAAAGCAGACCGTCCACTTGCTGAGCATTCTTCTGGCTGCTCGTAAACACTGTCTCCTTGGAAAATGTGCTGACTTCTGTTCATTCCACCTCACCTCCATCTCCTTTTCGCTTCAAGAACTGGAGTTGGAGTTACAGGTAACCCACCTCTTCCTTCCAGGGCTGGAGGTCATCACGCTGCGAGGATGTTTTTCCTCCTGCAGCCCCCTCCTAGGACAATGACCTCCATCTTGTTTGCAGGAAGTATTCATAGTCCCGTGAAAGTAAGCCGCCTAATCATGAGGTAACCGAAGCCTCTGGAGTAGAAAATATGAAACTGAATGACAGGCATCCAGCCACAGATGTACTAATTTAATTTCATGCCCTGACATCAGCTGCTCCTCGCCACTTAAAAGGAACATTTGCATCCGTCTGTCATCAACTCTCCCTTTTCATTTTAAAATCTTTTGCTCTCTTTTCTTTCCCTTTGCTCCTTCCCCCCTCACTACAATTTGATGAAATAATGGGGCATATTTAAAATCCAAACTCAGGCAATTCAAATACTGAGCGGAGGCGATTTTGTTCCATTCTAAGTCAGCCTGGAAGAGTGTCTGGGGAGTAGAAATCAAGGGGCCAAACAAAAAAGCAAGTGAGAGAGACAGAAGATTTTGAATGCAAATCAACCTCCTCAACCCATTTGAAGCAACCTGCTGTGAACCGGGCTAGAAAGCGTGGCCCATTAGCACCGTGTTAGGCTGTCAGAGCCCCGAGCAGCTTAACAGGGTGATAATGGGGAGGAAATGGCCAGGAACTTTAGGGGCTCAGCCCCAGCTCCTTGCTATTCTACCCAGTGACTCTTGGGACCCCCAGGTGGGGCTGGTTAGAGTAGCTCCAGAGAAAAGGAGGGGGAGAGAGAGCAACATCAGTAAACTTATTGGTGACTTTTAAAAAATGCACCTTTCTAGCAAAAGGGAAAGCAAAGGTTGATTTTAGTTTCCTGGAGTTGGGAGGGGGCAATTTATTTATTTTTGGTGGGGATCTCTTTGTGCTTGCTTTGTCTCACTTCATCAAATATTGAGGTTTAGTGGGAAAAAAGATAGGATATTAGGGGCTGCATGGTGAAATCTCAGTGATTAAGTCTTATGTAAAATAATATGGTTGACACACAGGCCAGTGAACGTTCATTTGTGAATGCTTTTAAGAATGCAATACCAGGAGTTCCCTGGTGGTCTAGTGGTTAAGATTCTGTGCTTCCAATGCAAGGGTCTCAGGTTTGATCCTGGTCAGGGAACTAAGATCCCACATACCATGGGGCAAAGCAAAATAAATAAAGTGCAGTACTTGCTTTAGAGAGGGAAACACTTGCTAGAACATCCTCCATTTTCTTCTCTCACGAGGGTTTTGTTGCCAAGTGGGGTTCGTGACAGTGTCTCTAACTCCCTGACATGTAGAATGTATCAGACCAGTTCAGTTCAGTTCAGTTCAGTTGCTCAATCGTGTCTGACTCTTTGTGACCCCATGAGGTGCAGCACGCCAGGCCTCCCTGTCCATCACCAGCTCCAGAAGTTTACCCAAACTCATGTCCGTTGAGTTGGTGATGCCATCAAACCATCCCATCCTCTGTCGTCCCCTTCTCCTCCTGCCCTCAATCTTTCCCAGCATCAGGGTCTTTCAAATGAGTCAGCTCTTTGCATCAGGTGGCCAAAGTATTGGAGTTTCAGTTTCAGCATCAGTCTTTCCAATGAATATTCAGGACTGATTTACGTTAGGAAGGACTGGTTGGATCTCCTTGCAGTCCAAGGGACTCTCCAAGAGTCTTCTCCAACACCACAGTTCAAAAGCATCAGTTCTTCAGTGCTCAACTTTCTTTATAGTCCAACTCTCACATCCATACATGACCACTGGAAAAACCACAGCCTTGACTAGACAGACCTTTGTTGACAAAGAAATGTCTCTGCTTTTTAATATGCTGTCTAGGTTGATCATAACTTTCCTTCCAAGGAGTAAACATCTTTTAATTTCACGGCTATAGTCACCATCTACAGTGATTTTGGAGCCCCCCAGAATAAAGTCAGCTACTGTTTCCACTTTTTCTCCACCTATTTGTCATGAAGTGATGGGACCGGATGCCATGATCTTAGTTTTCTGAATGTTGAGCTTTAAGCCAACTTTTTCACTCTCTTCTTTCACTTTCATCAAGAGGCTCTTTAGTTCCTCCTCACTTTCTGCCATAGGGTGGTGTCATCTGCGTATCTGAGGTAGAATGTACAGAGGCCACAAATCTAGCTGATGACAATATTTATTTCTAGATATTAGAATTAAATAATATAAAAGAAGTTAGCAGATATTCTACTACTAGGGAATGGGAGCATTTTCCTTCCATCCTAAAACTGCACAGTTTATGTGGTTTAGTATGAGACAAACTAGAAGAGTCTTACTGTCTTTGATGGCACTGGGGGAAAAATTGTTGCATGATTTTTGCTGAAAAGTTTAACTGAGGTGGTGTTGCCTTTAAAGTCTATGTCTTTACAAACTTAGGACTTAGTCCACAGAGGAAAGACCAATCACCATACAAATTAGTGTGGAGAAGTTTGGGCCAAATGAACTCTGCCATTTTCAAACCAAAGTTCTTTGACATGTGTTAAAATTATCCTGCTTTCTTTACCAGAATGATTTTTTGTGTGGTTTTGCTTGCTGGAATAAGGGAATAGACTTCATAACCTCAGAAGGTCACCAGAATATTTCTCCCTTTCTCAGGCTATGCACCAATAAGAGATAAATAACCCAAGGGTATTCGCTTTAGTTCTCATCTCAGACTGGAGGTGGAGATTAGGATTTACAATGCTAGATTGCTTCTTTTGTCTCTCTGTCAAGATAAAAAATGAGTAATAAATAGCCATATTATACTTAATTTGACAAACGTGCAAAGTAAGTGCAAAATTTTGCAAGTTTTTAAAAAGTGCAATGCACGTGCTAAATGCTAATAGTCCTCTGCTTTTATTCCTCAGGGAGCTCTCTCGCACTTCTTTCTACAGGCAGGATCTCTGAGGCTAAGTAGACATTCGGCTTTTCTTAAAGGCTACGGAAATGTCGCCGGGACAGCTGTTCTCTGCTGGCTGAGGAGCCCACAAGGTTAATGAACACCCGCCAAGACTGAGGAGGAGAGGGGGCATTCTCCGCTGGGCGATTAGCATGCCCACATTCTTTCCTTTGTGGTAATGATGGTCAAGAAGGTGCCTGGCGAGAGAAGGGAGAATGGAGGGCTTCTGCTGCTTCTGCCTCCAAAGCTTATTAAAATTCATTTCCATTCAAATAGCCATCCTCTGATTTTCATCATCAAGTAAGCACACACTGTACATATTTAACAGGCAGGAGGCCTGGGCCCAGTTCATGTCTTTTTGAAGTGAAGGCCTGTTCTGTTAATGACTGTCCATGCTTGTCTCTGTATGTAAATTTCAGGCCCTCCTCTTTCTCACCCCCTCACTCTACTGCTACCCTAGTTCTGGGGTCTTTGATGAGCAGCCTAGATGCCTATTATAATGATAATTCACTTGGAGCAGAACGGAATCTCCTTGTCTAGTCTAGCTCATTATAAAGGTGAGCCCTTGGGAGGGCAGGCTGAGAAGGAACAGGTTTACAGACTTTTTTTTTTCCCCCTTCTATAAGAGGCAGAGGCAGGATGGAGGGTGGTTTCTTTCCTTCTCTTTCCTGGTGTTCATCTCCGTTTGGGGCTGACCCTTGTCCCCAGACATGGCGACTGTTCTCTAGTACTCCTGGGGACCATCACCAGCTGGAAGGCATGGCAGCCCGGCCAGCTCTATACTGCACAGCTGCTGGGAACAGCTGGGTCTGCCCTACTGTTGCCAGTGAGAAACCCAGTGGCAGTGTGAGTATACTGGGCTTCCTTAAACGGTTCCCATGATTTGATAATTCAGTAGGCACAACACACATCGGTTGGCCTCTGGGAGTGCGCCAGGTAGACGCTTGTAAGGCTTGTTTTCATTTTATTTAAACATAAGGGACATAAGACATCTCTGAGAACTTTGGAAATCTCAGAGAGCATGATCAAGAAGGGTATCAAAAAAGCAATCTCATTAATGGTGAGAATTCTCTTAAACTCACGGCAAGACCGCATTTTCTAGCATAACTCAATTTGTAAATGATCACATTATAATTACAGTCCGATCAGGGCAGAAGAGCAAGTAACTTCTTATTTTCTGATTTTTCTCTCACTTGCCTTAAAAAACAAACAAAAACCCAACACTTTAGGTCTAAAATTATCTAACTCAATCTCATAGGTTGAAAAATCATCTCTACATCTATAAAGAGTCCTAGTGAGGAGAGTGGAGGAAGAAATTAGTTCTGCAAAAGCATATGCTAACGGATGAACTAGAGGTAAAGCAAAGAAAAAAAATTCTTGCTCAGGATCTGGTTCTTGTGATTTCTTTCTTCTGTTGAAACTCATGTGTCTCCTAATTTTAGAGAATTGATTAGTCATAGAAATTCATGCTTTTTTTTAAGTTGAAATATTTAGTTGACTAACAATAATTTCTGCTGTACAGCAAAGTGATTCAGTGAAACATATATACATCCTTTTTTATGTTCTTTTCCAGCATGGTTTTTCACAGGATACTGAATATCATTCCCTGTGCTATACAGTAGGAAGAAATTTCATTCTGACGAGGCAATTTTCCTGTTTTTTAACAAAGAAGTTGGATACATACAAGTTTGTCTAATCTCTATCTGAATGTCTGGAGTGAATCACCGCTACCCATTTTTGGTAGCGCTTGCTAGAAGCTCATCTCTAAGAGCTGCCTGGCCCAGTCTCATTTCACACAAATGATTTGGCAATATCTGATTCTTTATTGTTTTGGCACATTCTTCTTCTTCTTCTTTATTTTATTTTATTTTTTTTTTTACACTTGAGGGTTGTTGCTCAAATCCCAAGGACAGAAGAGTTTGGCAGGCTACCTTCCATGGAGTTGCAAACTCTGACATGATTTAGTGACTGAGCCCAAGGATTAGGTTGTATGGATGTAGAATTATTAGAGTAGCTGTTTAAGTCGCATCAGTATCAAGGTTGGCAAAATGTTCCCCTTTCTTATCTGTAACAAAACCCACCCAAGGCAGTGTGAAGGATTCCAAAAGAACCAATATGGATGAAGCTGTTAGGTCTATAAGAGCAGAAGGAAAGCACTAAAGCTATCCATCTTCTGTACTTTATTGAGAATAGGACCAATGATTCAGTTTATCAAGACAATATCTCCAAGGCAGAATTGAAATACTAAAGTAAACTGAGAATAAGTTCAGATATTTTAGGAGAAAAGAGATCAAAAGTCAGAGTGAGAAGTGCATGTAAGACTCCAAATACATTGACAAATCAGTCTGCAACAGTTATGCAGCACTGTTAACATAAATTTGTAAATAAAGATCTCATTTCAGAAGAAGACATTCTAATAACCCCTCAGTCCTTTCCTACATTGAAATGTCATAGTTCCAAACAGCGAGTGACAATTGACAAAATTTTATTTGGATCGGGTGAAATGCATGCATGTGTGTCGGTAAATAAGTAAAATTAAAAATAATGTAAAGAAAAGAACTTCATATTTAATTGAGAAACATACAAGTAGCTCTTCTTGTTTTGCATGACAAAATTCTCAGAATAAGGCAAATTGGTTAAAAACAAGAAACTTTTCTGTGTTGAAAAGTGTCCTAAGTACATATGAGTGTGAAAATTGAGTAAATCTAGACATTTGCTTTAAAACCTTGAGAACTTAAAATTTTGACAGGTTCATTTAAGGACATGGATTTCATTTTTGAAATTGCACATTGATTTCAAAATCTGGTTCCCTCCCCACCCTCTGCCCCCAACGGTGTTCCATTAGATAGAGTTGGTTTCAGCCACTGTAAATGATGGCTGTGCTATTTACAAGTTGTGTGACCCGGGGCAAGTCTTACTTGTCTCTCCTTGGACTCACTTTTGGCCACCTCAGGTCTTAGTTGCAGCTCGCAGGATCTTTCGTTGAGGTGCTTGTGGGGCACTCTCTAGTAGCCGTGCAGGGGCTCCAGAGTGTGCAGGCTTGGTTGCACCCCCTCCATGTGGGATCTTAGTTCCCTGACCAGGGACTGAACCCGTGTCTCCTGCGTTGCAAGGCAGATTCTCAACCACTGGACCACCAAGGAAATCCCCTGGGCTCAGCTTTGCTGTTGTAAAATAAGGGTGATAATGTCATCCTTATTGCGAATAAGGATCCTTGTTTGCATCCTTAGTGCAAAGGTGAGGCTTGATGATAAAGTTACAGATGTGAATTCAGTGTTTACTAGCACACGTTGGTCATTTTTACAGATTAATTTTTTGTTTTTGGCTGTGCTGGGTCATCATGTTGCGCGTAGACTTTCTCTCGTGTGGCGAGAGGGGTCGACTCTGTGGTTGTGGTTCATGGGCTTCTCATTGGACGGCTCCTCTTGCTGCAGAGCACATGCTCTAGGGCACACAAGAGCTTCAGTATTTGTGGCCCGATTACTTGGTTGCTCCCAGGTATGTGGAATCTTCCCAGACCAGGGATGGAGCCAGGGACCCTGCACTGGCAGGTAGGTACTTAACCACTGTACCACCAGGGAAGCTCAATCTTGTCTATCATTATTCTTATTCAGAAAAGTGAGTAGCAAAGATCTGGACTCTTCCAGAAGAGAATTGTGAAGCAAGTAAGGGGCTATGAACTAGGAATTCTCTGAAGTGTCTGGTCTTTGCTGAGGACTGAGGCTGCAATATTAATTCCATGGAAAAATAGTCACTGAGCATCTACTAATTTCAAGTTACACACTCTCTGCTTTCTTATAGGTTGTGTCCGAGCAAAGGGAACAAGAAAACTACACAACGTATTAATACTTTCTTCTGAGACAAAATGATGCAAGTGCCATATGAAAGGAACATACACGGAGCTGTGGGCATTTGTAGGAGAGACACGCCAGTTTCAGCAGAGGTGGAGGTGGTCAGAAGTCTAGTTAAAGAAGAGTGAAGATGCATCTTTAAGAATGAATATACATTTGAAAGGTAGAAATGTTCATTTATTTAACAAATATGCATCAAGTATCTGCCAGATACTCCTTCATGTGTTAGAGATTCAGCCATGAGCATGCAGCTGAATTGCTTTGGTGGAACTAGGAAAGAACATTTGAATGAATGTTCTTTGGATCTGAAAAAAAAAATCTAAATTTTATGATGACAAGTAACAGTGATTTCTGAATAAATATCTTAAAAATCACAATACCTCACCTCTATTCAACAAGCATAAAATTGTGATCCATTTCTCAAATTTAGAAGATTAGAGGCAAAATTTTATAGATAGACATAAAGGTATAAAATCTTGAAGGAGAAAGTATAGTCTGTTTCCTTGACTCATCCTCACATCCATTAAGTTTTTCTATTTGAGACAGAGATAATAATTTTCTCTATATATCTGTATCTATATTTATAATCTTTCCATCTCTCAGTATGTTTTATTTTTTTGAGAACAGCATATCTAAGCTAAGTTCTTTCATAACTAAGAGTCTGCGTTTTATTTTCTAACTTGCCCACTTAGCACATTTCAGTTCCTGCCCCTTTATTTCTACTTCTAGCTCATAGCACAGCACTCTGAAATGTGTCTCCATAGTACTCAAGACAAGTTACTAAAAGAAACAAAAAAATCCAGTTATGAAATAGTACCTTTAATGATGGTCTCACCTCTCAGTCTTCTCAAGGGAATGAGGTAGAAACCTAATGCTGATGTATCCTGGCACTCTGCTTCTAAAATACTAATTATTCAATTAAATTTAACATAATTGTTAGCATATCAGGTGACATCATGATTTGTAAAAAATACATTGTCTATTGGACTGGCACATTTGTCCTTGGTCTGCTTGAGGGCTTTAGCCTCCTGGGCAATATCGATCTTCATTGAATTTTGAAATCCCAGTGGCTCGTGCAAACCAGATGGCCCCCCGAAATTAAGATGAATGTGGTAATTGTCACTCAGAACTCTCAGTACCCAATGTTGCCATATGCAGTGAGAATTTTGCCACCTGTGTGTGTCCCTGTCCATGGTCCTGAAAAGCTCACTGTGACCAGATGTAGGAGAGCCATTAATGAAGACAGTAGTAGATATCAGAAAAGCATGTTTGAAAGTAAAGTTGTGGCAGTACTCTTTCTCAAAGACATATGCACCTCATTTCTAGCTATTTCTCATAATGCTTATTTACTAGCACTTTTTAAATTATCATCCCCTCTCTTTTTCTGATTGACTGACCTTGGGTCACAGGAAGAAAATGTCAGGGTTTGCAGGGGGAAAGGAACATGTATTTATTAAAGGCAGATGGTTGAACTGAGTTAGGATTTGTTGCTTCCTATTATAAAATCCTATTTTCAAAGGTTTTACAACTCAACCATAAAAAAATTATACTGCCGGATAAAATTTAGGAAAGAAATGACTCTTTGCAGGCTAACTAATTAGGGGAAAGTCCTATAACCTAGAAGTTATGCTCATGGAAATAAAGCAATGCTGGACTCTAAGTGCCTAACTATTTACCACTTATTGTGTAGAATTATATAATTTTGAAATCAATAACTGGGTAGTCTATTTAAGACTTCCAACCACAGAGTTGTACACCGTTAACCAATTAGAACTGGTATTTGGGGAAAAACATTGATAGTGGTGCCAAGAAATGGCTGAGACGTTGAAGTTCATGAGCCAGCTGTTTTGCATCTGTTGTACTTTTTCACCAATATCATTATGAGGAAAAGAGTTAGTGAGTTGGCAAGAAAACCAATGCCTGATGCTTTTGAAATCATTAAATAAGATGGCATTACTTCAGCTCATATCAGGGCTGCCTGAGCCCTTTTCAACTAGGTGCAGGGATGTCTTTAAACAGAATTTAAAAGTTGAAAACAGAACATGTTCAAATTCAAGATTTCTAGTCTTATACAATAAATTGGCTTATATATCTCTTGGTCAACAGAAAAATAAAGAGCAAACTATTTTTTTTTTCTTGGAGTGGCTGAAAAAATATAACCCATAATTCTAGTGTAAGAAATGCTTGAAACTTGTATTTCAGATCTCTACAACCATTAATATGTTTGTTCTTAAAAAAAATAATTAGTATTTAATTGTATGGCAAATTCATCACAGCTGTGAATAGAGCAAAGAACATGGAAAGGATAATTGTATGAAAGTGCTTCATTAATTCTTGTGAATGAGTTAATTTATTAAATGACTTACATTGAGCCCTTAGAACAATGAATGGCACAAAACAAGCCCTTTTATCACAAATATATTTTGTTGTTGCTGATGTTGTTTTCCTTATTGTTGTCATTATGACAGATATGATAAAGAAGCTTATTCCCATGGCCTAAACCCCACACTGTCAGTTGAATATAATCAACAGAGGTGCTTGGACAACCTTCTTCCCTTTTCTCCTTCTCTATACCTCTATCTCAATATGTAGTTTCTCATATTGATCATCTTGGGTGAAATTATTTTAGCTTAAAAGTGAAAGTGAAAATGCTAGTTAGTCTTTGTGACCCTGTGGACTGTAGCCCACCAGGCTCCTCTGTCCAGGAGATTCTCCAGGCAAGAATCCTGGAGTGGATTGCCATTTCCTCCTCCAGGGGATCTTCCTGAACCAGGGATCGAACGCAGGTCTCCTGCATTGCAGGCAGATTCTTTGCCGTCTGAGCCACCAGGGAAGCTTCAATATAGCTTAAATAAAAGGCAATTGTAAAGAGGCAAAAAAAAATTCTCTCTGAAGAATCTCAGAGTGACAGAATGATCCTTGGTTCAAATAGTAAAAATATATTCTAAAGGATAGTCAGAGTTTTAGTTTGGAAACTAAAAAGTAAATAGCCTCAGCTTCCTCATTTGGAAAATGGGAATAGTAAGACCTATCTCATACAGTGTAATAAGGATTAAATTAAATATCTTTAAAGTAATTAGTACTATGCTTGGCACTTGGTATCTAAATGTTTTTAAACCATTTTTAAATATAAAATTAAAAAAAATTTATGATTCTTGTTCTTAGTTTTCTCATTAGCACCAAATTAGACATAGAGATCTCAAAGTGTCTGAAATTGTTATGAGTAGGATCCAGACTGTGAAGCCCTCCTTCAGCAAACTCTCCTGTCAGGTAATAAAATTAACTCAGTCGCGAAGGCCGAGACAGTCCTCATGCCAGGCCCCCACGTTATATAAACTTTTGCTTATGGGTCTCTCCAAGGGAAACCTTCCTCCTAACTAGAGAGTACACTTAAGATCAGATCTGCTCAGTCAACCATGGGGCATGGATAACCATTTAGTCATACAAGGGGAGAAGGTCACACCTGGTAGGGATTTATAGACTTCAGGAGTCATTGAATCCAAAGAGACTCTGCTGAAGGCGATGCTCAGGATTTCAGGGTAGCGTCTATATTTTGTTTCCTAATTCTGCCTTGGTTTTCACCTCTACTCCGAACTACGGGCCACCTTCTTCTATTTCCTTGAGGATGGAGGCAGCTGTCACACCTAGTGTCTGGCTGGTGTGTAGAAGACAATGAGTAATCCAGTCTTCAGTATTCTGAGTGCCCCTGCCCTATAACCATCTCTAACCATCTTAAAATTCTTTTGTGTTTGCAAGTCACACATTCTAGGACCATTTCTTTGTTCCAAGTTTTCCTGGGTAACTGTCTCCCTGTAACTCCCCAATCTATATAGTTTTTGATTTTCATTTTTCCCCACATCCAGCCCTCTACAACCAACTGTTGTTTGTTTGTTTAACTTTACTTCTAGCTTTCACTTTCCTCACATATGCAAAAGTGACTGAGCCCATACATAGCATGTTTAATTCCATATTTATATTATAATTCTGCCGAAGTTAGGCATATGTTTATAATTTGGAAGCATCTGCATCATAACTCAGGAGAACTGATGGAAGTATTTATAATTTAGGTGATTTGAACTAATGTTTTGATCTATGTATGGATTACATATCTGTTTTCTGTATTCAACCATTTTTTTTCCTGGTAAACATTTTTTTAAGCTGGTTTTTGCACACTGACTCCATTTCTGTAGCTGCATATTGGAAAACAACACAAATTCTTATATCTTCACTGCTTGAAATGTGATTTACAAACTTTGTTTTGGTAACTGTTGATTTGTTTTAGGTAGGGCAACTTAATCTGTCTATAGGTTCAAGATGACAAAATGGAAAGATAAAAGCAAGAAGAGTTATTTTCCTAGGCAATAGTCAAGAAAAAAGCTTATGTCTTCCAGGGGTGGCAGAATGGCAAGGATTCTTCTGAGTTCTCACCTCTTCTGGGTCCAGTTCTCTGAGATAACTCAGCAAGATGATCGTGCATGTACAGATAAGCAATCATCTTTTATTCTGCAGAAGATTCTCCAGGACTTGCTTGTGCAGAAGGCAGATGCAAACCCTGTGTTTTACCATAACAGAAATTTCCTTGTATTGCTAAGTTGCTTTGAATAGTCAACTGTAGAATCTTTGGCTACCCCTGTGTGTAGAGTAAGGAGATAATTGCTCTGATCCCAGGGCGAACCATCTGCTAGAACAAATTGCTCTGCTATCTGCTTCACTGAAATGATTGCGTTCGTTACATTATGTTGAAATGTTCATCTAACGTGGTTTATCCTAAGCTATGTTCCTGGAAAATTTGATTCTATAAATGGGCAGAACACTCTTAATTGCAAAGGCTCTTCTCTCTCTTTAGATTTCTACACCGCTATGCTGATTTGGTCTGAGTCCCTGGAGAGCCAGCATTCTGTGAGGCTGGCTGATTATTGATGCTAGGTGGATAGAGCAGTGACGGTCCACATTTACAAGACTCATAACAGCTCTGTGTTGTTGTTGTCAGCTTGTTTTCGAGATGGATCTGCTAAAAATCATTTATTTGTTCCTTTGGGCTGTGCTGGGTCTTCACTGCGGGCAGGCTTTTCTCTAGTTGCAGTGGCTGGCTTCCCGTTGCAGCGGCTTCTCTCGTTGTAGAACAGGGTCTCCAGGGTGTGTGGGCTTCAGCAGTTGCAGCTCCAGACTCTGGCTCACAGGCTCATTAGCTGTGGTGCACGGGCTTAGTTGCTCCGTGGCATGTGGGATCCTCCTGGGTCAGGGATTGTATCTGTGTCTCCTGCATTGGCAGACAGACTTTTCATCACTCAGCCACCAGGGAAACCCTCATAGCAGTTTCTGAAACCTCCTTGCAAACAGATGTTCCTGAGTTCTGGAATCTGGAAAAAAAAAAAAAGTCTTGTTATTATGATATAATTTGAATGGTCTTTTTAAATACTACTATTGGAGAGTTCAGTTAATGTCTCATCCATCAGCTCTATGTTTATATATATAAACATATATATAAACATGTATAAACTTGCTCTGTGTTTATATAATACCAGCCTGGTAGCTCAGATGGTGAAGAATTTGCCTGTAATACAAGAGGCCTGGGTTCTATCCTTGGGTCAGGAAGATCCCCTGGAGAAGAAAATGGCAACCCAGTCCAGTATGCTTGCCTAGCTTTCCACGGACAGAGGAGCCTGGTGGGCTGCAGTCCACGGGGTCGTAAAGAGTCAGACACAACTTACCACCAGTCAGGAGAAAGTATAATTTGATAAAGGCTCACTCCCAAACCTTTTATTTGCTGTGTTAATGTAAGACCAATGACCAGGATGCCTTGAGAAGAGATCTTGTTGTTGCTTTATGTCTTCCAATATCTGGCACAAAGGGAGAAAATAATGATTTCAGTAGAAAACAGGAGCAGGGCTCTCAATTAGCACGACATTGTTAACATTTGTGGATGGACTCTATAATTTTCCAGGCATATTTGCTAGAAATTTCAGGAGTGAAAGTGGTCAGAGGCAGAGAGACTGTGTCAAGACATTAGCAATTTCTTCCTGCCACAATATTTCTCACGCTTTTGTGAACAAGTCTAGTGCTAATGTATTTATCTCTCTGTCCTTTGCATTGCAATTTAAAAAGCCATAAAACAAAGATTCAAGCGGGGTGGCAGGTTTTCTCAGATTAAATACTCCAGTGGGTTTTACCATCTGGGATCTATTGATGCATAATGAATATTAGTGAACTTGGAATCACCAACTTGAGTCTCTCTCACTGTTACCTTCATGATTTGTATACACCAAATATTTCTTTGGCTGGAGTGACTTTTACAACTGATACTTGGAATTTTTATATATAAGGCTAAAATTTAGTATGTACAGCTTCGAACAAAAAGTTATGTATATAAGAGTCTCCTATCACTCTCAAATAGACTAGACAGACAGGAATTTAGGCCCTTGTGTGGTGAAGTTAGTTTTAAAATTCCTTCTTTGTCTTTCCCAATAAGAGCCAAGACTGAGAGAAGAGCTATTTATTTGAAACATCTCTCTCCTATTTCTTCCTCATTTTTCATAAACTTGATTCCTTTTTTATTATCATTATTTATGTTTTGTATAACTAGAAGAAGAATTTGTCATGGATTATGTCTTATTTGCAAGAGACTCCAGGAAGATGGCAACAAGGCATATACAATATATCATCATTTAGCAGCTTCTCTGCTAACTCTACTGAAGTAATGGTGGAAAAAAATACATATAAACAACTCTGAGGACAGATTTTGAATGATCCAGTAATTTTGATTTATTCTTGGTGTTTGATGGAACTGTATTAGCAGTTAAAGTCAATGGCTAAATGATTCCCAGCACAAAATGAGCCAGAAGTACAAAAGAAGCTTTACAATACACAATTGAGAGCTCCGAGCCTCCCAGCTTAAATTTTCAAAGTGCAGTGTAAATTACAGGCCCGGTTGTCACTTTCAACTAACAATTCCACCCAGTATGGTCTAGCTGGGTAATTTGTCCACTATGCCTTTATGAAGCAGTAAACATCAGCTTAATTCCATTGGCTTTTCTAAAGCAATCAGCCCCGTTTCTCCTATCTACTGCAGAGGAGGGGTGGATCTCCCTCTGATGACAGTGAGTCTTCCATGACAAATGTGTGGAACCTAGGGTTGCATAGAAATGCTTTCCATGCCTATTAATAGCATTGGCTGCCAGTCATGTGGAAGAGATCTCAACCTTCCTGAGTTCTCTAGAGAACAGGGCTCTCATATTCCTATGTTTAGTGCCCTTCCTCATCCAAGATGCACTTGCACCCCTAAACAGCCATTTTCTCTTCATTTGTCCCTCTGTGGCTTTCTTTGTCACAAAGAGGAAATAAACACAAAGTATTGGAAATCAAAATCTATCTCTCTAGCTACCAATATTAATAGAAAGAGAAAGTCATTCCAAATATCAATAAGAGCCTCAAATCCAACCAAGCAAACTATGCAATTAGGCAGGCAGATGCTGGCTCGGCAGCCGCTGAGATAGACTGATTTCTACTACTTCATTACTTTGACTTGGCTACTCCGGGCAATTTGATTCTACCCTCACAGCAGATTCTTTAGCCAGAAACAGATCCCCAAAGATTACAGATGCTATGAGGGAAAGAACATCCAAACATGAGATCTTTGATCATTCTGGCCCAGGTGGGAAAGCTAATAGATTTGCATAAATGCTTCCCAGGTTGTCTGTATTTAACAGTGATGTGAAAAGTCTCATTTAAGAGGTTGAATGAGGACTGGGGAATCTTCTTTCTTCTCTAACACCACCATGGCATTCACGTGCAGGGAAGTTGATCCTTATGTCTACTGGTTTTTATTCCTATGAAACTGAAAGTGTTAGTCACTCAGTTTTGTCTGACTCTTTGTGACCTCATAGACTGTATCCCATGAGGCTCCTCAGTGGAATTCTCCAGACAAAAATACTGGAGTGGATTGCCATTTCCTTCTCCTGGGGATCTTCTGAACACAGGGATGGAACCTGGTTCTCCTGCACTGCAGGCAGATTCTTTACCGTCTAAGCCATGGGGAAGCCCTTTTATTCCTATAGTTTGAATCAATTTTGATATGAGCCCTGATACTGGCTAGGAAGCTTCTTTTGATGCTTAAAATGGAACAACACGAGCTTTATCCAATGGCCAAAGAGTGGAGAGGCAGAAGGTCAGGTGACAAATCAACTTCTCAACCCAGTCTGGGCAGAGACACCAAATATACGAGAGGGTCCAGGTGAAAGGGAGGGAACTGGACAGAGTGGGAGGAATATGTATGAGTTTCTGAGAGCAGGGGTGTGACCTGGCGCTGAACTGACGCACGGCTCCTTGGTATTCCTTTTGTGCGGCTTTCCTGGCTGTTGTTACGGCAGTCGTCAACAGCCACGTCAATCGTCACCTGTCATGTCACTGGTGGGTGTGTCACTTAGCATGCTAGTAAATGACAGTGAACACACGGTGAGGCTCAAGTCTACAGGAAGTCAGTCTCATGCCATCGTGGTCCTCGTTTGTTCCAACCAGTTGCTTTGCTCTCTTTGCAGCTTCCTCCTGAAACTTAGTTAAGAGTAATTTGTTTCTGTTCAAAGGTGGGACAGGAATACGATTCTGCAACAGCCTTGGTTAAAAAATAAAAACAAACAAAAAAACATCGTTTATTTGCAAAGACTCATCAGAATTATCCAATCTTTTTTTTTTTTTTTTTTTACCAATTATTCGCTAATTTACTTTTGCTGAGCACTATACTGGGTATCAGTGAAAGTCACTCAGTTGTGTCTGACTCTTTGAGACCCCATGGACTATACAGTCCATGGAATTCTCCAGGCCAGAATACTGGAGTGGGTAGCCATTCCCTTCTCCAGGGGATCTTCCTAACTCAGGGACTGAACCCAGGTCTTCCGTATTGCAGACAGATCCTTTACCATCTGAGCCACCAGAAAAACTCAAGAAGACTGGAGTGGGTAGCCTATCCCTTCTCCAGCGGATCTTCTGATCCAGGAATCGGAACTGGAGCCTCCTGCATTGCAAGTGGATTCTTTACCAGCTGAGCTACAAGGGATGCCCTTAAAGTAATGGACATTAGGGATGTAGAAATTAACACTGCTCGGTCACTACCCTTGTTTTCCCTCATGGGAAAGTGAGATACGTAAATCGACTATTATAACACAATAATTACAATACTATATGTACATAAAAGGGCTAAAGGGCAAAGCTCAGTTGTGTCTGACTCTTTGCGACCCGTGGACTGTAGCCCACCAAGCTCCTCCATCCATGGGATTTTCCAGGCAAGAACACTGGAGTGGGGTTGCCATTTATTGCCCTAAAAACCTGAAGAGGGAAGACAAACTGGGGGAGTTATGAAGGGGTTATGTTAGGGAGTTAGAATAGGAAAAAGGAGTCCAGAATGGTGGTGGCTAAACAACAAGGAAGGGAAAAGCCCTTGAACATGGAACAAAGCAAGGTCCAAAGACTGGAGTGAGGACCTCAGGTAAAACAAACGGCCCTCCTGGCTCGCCCAGTTTACACAGGGCAGGCCCGGGGGAGGAGAAAAACATATAAAGTGAGGAGCCAAAGGGCCGGGGGTCTTTCTCTCGTCTTCGCGTCTTTTGGGTCCGCGTGCCCTCACGCCTCGAGGATGTGTTTTCTTTTACTTTCTAAATAAAACTGGGCTGCCACAGGGAGCTGTAACACTGGCCCATCCCAGCGCTGTACCAGTGATCTGTCCGAGGGCTGTAACACTGGTCCATTGCTTCAAAGTTTGGTTGTGATGAGACAGAACTGAGGAAATTACACACCCCTCCAACATCTATAAGAATAAATGGTATTTGAGTGTATTTCTAAAAGATGTCCAGGAACTGGCAACTATTGGTGGGGAGGGTCTGGGGGTGTGTGATCACTACTAAGGAGGAATTTTATTGAGTCAATACTGTCTTCCCAGCATTGTGTCAGATGAATTCACTGTGCTCACACAAGTCCAGTGTTCACAGACTAATCTTCCTGGGAGGCATCTCCAGGATGGAAAAGAAGGGGGTGGAGCTGTTGGGGGGAAACTCTGAGGTTCATTACCTAAAGGTCATTTGGAGAACAAGGTGACTGTGACGCGGCTCCTCTTTGGAAGCTTCTCCTGAGCTGCCAAAATGCCACCATTTAAGAAGACACTAGCAGAGTTTTACTCTTTAATTTCTCTGCTCATTAAGCCTTCACTTCTGAGGTGTGAAAATGACTCCAGGCTGGTAATAAACTGCTAGAGAAGTCATTATTTTAAAACTGATCTTGCTCCCAAAGGGGATGGGATGGTACAAAGCACAATTGCTCAAAGATCAGCTCCTCTGTAGGACAATGATTGTTCAAATGTCTCAGTTATCATAAGAATATGAAAGGGCTGTCTAGTTACAGCAAGAAAAGATGAAGAACGAAGCACCCAGAACTACTCGGTAATCACACCAATCTGTTTTGGGGGTTGGGAAGAGGGTACGTTTCAATGGGGGAAAATTAGAGCATTGTTAGTCTGTGTATTATAATGCAAAGGAAGCTGAAAAGACCAAAGTAGTCAGAAGTCACTTTCAATGGTGAAGAAGGGACAAGGACAGGAAGAAGCTGGAATAACAATAGTGCTGTTAATGATAACAAGATTGTCTTGAAGCAGTAAATGTCGCTCACCTTTCCTCCCCGGAGAACTTAGTGCTGGATAGATAAGACCTGGTCAGTTCTGCTTGTTCACGTGGTTGTTATTTTGCCTCCAAATTAGTAAAGGGGCAGGAAAATTTCTCTTGACTAAGATTTTCCCAAGGCAGTAAGTCCCAGACTTTTGGGACATTAACCTTCTATATCCTTTCTCTTCCTTCTGTTTTCCTCCCTCCTTCCCCCTCTCTTTTTTTCTATCTTCCTTTTTCTCTTCTTTCTTCCTGTCTTTTTTTTTTTTGGTCCAATGCTTAAGGCTATATTTTTCCTCTCAAAAGCATCATGTAGAATTTCTCTCTAAATAAAAGTGAATTAAGACCATATAATTTTGAGAAATTTTTGAGTGCACAGTGAAACCCAGGGAGATAATCGGGGAGGTCCTGTGTTGTTGCCTAAGTGGGGGTTGTGAGAGGTATAGAGAGTGAAACATGATTGATTAAAGGAGGATAAAATGTTATTCTAGGGTTTTTGCTTTTCATCCCTTTGAGCAATCAGCCCCCTCTGCTTGGGCCAATTAAGGGGTATGATTAGAGGGAAACTGAAGCTTCTGGCTGGTGATACAGGAGACAGTCTCTTCTCTGGGGCAGGAAACTCGCGCCGTCATCTCACGTCTGACCTAGGGCCAGTGAATCTGAAGGGGAGCGGGAACTGTAAAATGCCTGTGGTCTAGGCAAGGTTTTGGCTTTACTAATTATTTCCCTCCGTGGCAGTCCGGTCACATGTCCTCACTGTAAATCACTGGGGACCTCCCCTTCACCTCTAAAGATCCAGTCTCAGCTTTCCCTTGCTCACCAAGTGCACGGCCTTGTCCAAGCACATAGCAGATGTTATCAAGGCATAAAGGGATTAACTGTTCTTCTGGTAACTGCTCTCGGATTCTGTGGTCCCGTCAGTAATCAGAAGTAATACAGCTCACCTCTTCGCAGAGCCCATATGGTATGTGGCCAACTTCCCTTTGAAAATCAGTTCAGCAACAGATGGCAACTAATGAGAAGATTGAATTTTAGGGATCTAATCAGAGCACAAAGGAAAGAAGAGAGAACACAGGGTGATCTCAAGTGGAGGGATGTGATCAAATTTCTCCTGTTTTTTGGCTCATATTGATGAGTAAGGCTTGTCTGTTGCCTAGGAAGTTTGGCAGACAAAACCTCTATGGTCTGTGGGAACAGCTCCAGGAACTCGACTATCACAGCCCCGACCAGAACGTGACCATCCCCAGCACCAACGTCACCACCACCTCTTCACCCCACCACCTCTCCACCCCCACCACCTCCTCCACTGCCAGTGTCACCTCCACAGCCACCGTGACCCCCAGGACCATCACCTTCACCCTGTCACTCCCATCCCTCACCATCAGCAGCCCTACAGCCCACCCACCTCAGATCAGCACACGAGCAGGCAGCAGCATCCTTCCGATGTTTGAATCAGGGCTCTGTGAGTCTCCCTTCCCTC
>SJYC01015799.1:0-35508 GCA_006408675.1 Madoqua kirkii
TGATGTTGTGCTGGTGGCGTGTGTGATATCTAAGGAAACTACTGGATGTGTGCAACCTGAACCTTTGACCCCTGTTCCTTGGGCTTCTCAGAAGGAGATAGAACAGATTCCTCTTGCAGTGGCCAATGGGATATTTCACCTTCATTTTCTCTTTCGCTTCTCTGGTATTCAGTCCTCCTACTCCTTCATTCTTGCTTCCTGGGATCATATTCCTGAATAAACCACCCACACATCAAACTTTGTTGTCAGTGTTGCTTTTGAGGGAACACAGGCTAAGGCATGTGTGGTATCAAATAGAGATTTTATTTAAACATTATGTCATGAGTTTAAGATATATATATATGTATATATATATATATAATTTGTATTTATGTTAATTATAATGTATAAATATGCACATATGTATATATAGGTCTAAGTTTTATGTGTGTGTGTGTGTATATATATATTATATATATATATATATGTATTCCTTCATCCCTGCTGTCTCCTGTGATCTCCCTGTATTAGAGAGGTATGTCCCCGAATCCTTCACTCTCTAGGTTCTGGTGTAGACTCTGTCAATGAGAGGACTCACACATGACACACACATGACTGGAAAACTGGGAGAAGCAGAAGGTAGAATTGCTCCTCTAGCGCCGATGAGCAAGGGTGTATAGGTGTATATGTGAAGTTCTGCATCATATGGTGATTGTGAAGTTTCATAGCAGCTTCTATAGGATCACATGCAAGAGAGGTATGTCCCCGAATCCTTCACTCTCTAGGTTCTGGTGTAGACTCTGTCAATGAGAGGACTCACACATGACACACACATGACTGGAAAACTGGGAGAAGCAGAAGGTAGAATTGCTCCTCTAGCGCCGATGAGCAAGGGTGTATAGGTGTATATGTGAAGTTCTGCATCATATGGTGATTGTGAAGTTTCATAGCAGCTTCTATAGGATCACATGCAGCTGCAAGAAATAATACAGAGAAATCTTGCATATATTTTACCATTTCCCCCAATGGTAGCGTTTTGCAAGATGATATCACAACTAAGATATTGACATTAACAAAACTTCCCAGTGCTATTCAACATCCCCCAGTTCTACTTGCACTAATTTGTATGTATTTAATTCTATATTTTTGTTGTTTAGTTGTTAATTTGTATCCAACTCTTGTGACCCCATGGCCTATAACCTGCCAGGTGCCTCTGTCCATAGGATTTCTCAGGCAAGAATACTAGGGTAGACTGCTATTTCCTTTTCTTCAAGGGATCTTCCCCACATCCAGGGATCCAACCCACTTCTCCTACATTGAGAGGGGGATTCTTTACCACTGAGACATCTGGGAAGCCCATTTAATTCTACAAAATTTATTAAAATTTAGAATATACAATTCAGTGGTTTTAGTATATTCAGGGAATTTTGCATTCTTTACTCCTTTCTAATTCTAGAACATTTTAAACAATTCCAAAAGAAACTCTACCCATTGGCAGTCACTCCCCATCCCTCTCTCCAGGTCTATGGATTTGCCTATTCTGGACATGTCATATAGATAGACTCCTACAGTGTGTGATCCTTTTTGAATGGACTCACACACTAATTAACCTTTTGCGACTTTTTTCACTCAGTGTAATTTCCTGGAAATTCATCCAAGCTGTTGAGTGTATCCAGAGTTCGTTTCTTTTTATTGCTGACTAATGTTCTGTGATCTGAATGCAGCATGATTTGTTTAAGTAGTCACCCACTGAAGGACATCTGGATTGTTTCCAGTGTTTGGCTATTTGAATAATGGTTGGAATGCTTTCTGTGGTGAGATTTGTTCTATTCCAGTCCTGCTTTCACCACTTGCTATAGCATCCACTTCAGTTGATGTGGTCCTCCAAACTTTTCTCTTTTTTTGAATGATAGCTCCTGTCCTTCAGCTGCTACTTAGGTGATTTTTTTTTCCATTCTGTTTTCATCCTGGCCAATCTCTGCTGAAAGTTCTCTAGTTTGACAATGTCTGTCTCAAGATGCCATACCCAGATCTGAGCATTCCACTTCAGATAAATTTTGACAAAAAAATTTTGACAAAAAGTGCAAAAAAAAGTAGGTCTTAACCTGAACTGTTGTGCACACCATCAGTATTAGCCAAGTTTCCAGTGACTTTCCAACTGTATTAACCCCCCAGTCATTATTAAACTTATAAAAGCAAAACCTCATCATTTTATCATGAGCCCACTATTAAATTGAACTCTTCCATCCTACACTTCTGCATGTAATTTAATGATCATTATCTGTTCCTGGGATAGCTCCTTTGATTAATGTATATGGGCACTAATTATTCATGTTAATGCTTTTCATTTTAAATTCTATTTTGTCTTATAAAAATATTACTGTAATATATATTTTCCACTAAAAGTTTTCCTTCATTTCTTTTGCTTTTACTTTATTTTCAGATTTCCCAGTATTATTTGTGGACTATTCTTGCATATAGTATATTGCTATTTTTTAAAAAAAATGCTCTTTGATACTCTGAATTTTAACAGGAAGGATTATTAATTTAAATTTACTGAAAAAACATATAATTGGACTCTTTAAGTCATCTATTCTGGACTTTTGTCATTTCTTACTCTCTTTTTTGTTTTATTTTAGAAGTTCCCATACTTTTTTCTCCTGTTTGAAAATAGTAAATTATACTTCTAGGTTCTAGTGCTTATTCTCAATAATGTTAACATTTCTTAATTTTTTAAAGCCTGCTGCTGCTAAGTCACTTCAGTCATGTCCAACTCTGTGCAACCGCATAGATGGCAGCCCACCAGGCTCCTCCGTCCCTGGGATTCTCCAGGCAAGAACATTGGAGTGGGTTGCCATTTCCTTCTCCAATTCAGGAAAGTGAAAAGTGAAAGTGAAGCCGCTCAGTTGTGTCCGAACCTCAGTGACCCCATGGACTGCAGCCTTCCAGGCTCCTCTGTCCATGGGATTCTCCAGGCAAGAGTACTGGAGTGGGTTGCCATTAACATTTCTTAATTTTTTAAAGCCTACATTTATTTAATATCCTTATCCCATTCCTAAGGTCCATCTAGTCAAGGCTATGGTTTTTCCTGTGGTCATGTATGGATGTGAGAGTTGGACTGTGATGAAGGCTGAGTGCTGAAGAGTTGATGCTTTTGAACTGTGGTGTTGGAGAAGACTCTTGAGAGTCTCTTGGACTGCAAGGAGATCCAACCAGTCCATTCTGAAGGAGATCAGCCCTGCGATTTCTTTGGAAGGAATGATGCTAAAGCTGAAACTCCAGTACTTTGGCCACTGCATGCGAAGAGTTGACTCATTGGAAAAGATTCTGATGCTGGGAGGGATTGGGGGCAGGAGGAGAAGGGGTCGACCGAGGGTGAGATGGCCGGATGGCATCAGTGACTTGATGAACGTGAGTCTGAGTGAACTCTGGGAGATGATGATGGACAGGGAGGCCTGGCGTGCTGCGATTCATGGGGTCGCAAAGAGCCGGACATGACTGAGCGACTGAATTGAACTGATTCTTCATTTCTTCTGTTCTTTCTTTAACCCCAGGGAAGAGCTTTATATTTTTCTAATTAACAATAATCTTATTAGTTTCAACTCATTCTGCTAGGCTGCTGAGTGCCTGTGAAGTCCCAATCCTGTCCTCTAAGTCCTCTTTCTGTTTTGTGTCACCTACAGTTTTAATATGCATGAGTTTATCAAAGTCATTAACAAAGAACTTAAGCAGTCAGAGCTGAGTTCAGGGCCCTATGTTTCCCGTTTAGGAATTCCATGCCTTGGGAATGGAGAGGTGAGGAGTCAAACATGAAATCCACTCTCCAGAATCCTATAAGCTGTGTCTGACTATATAACCAGTTTTCTGTTCCCGAACTATTATAAGAGAATTTTGTCTTTCCCCCCAAAGTTCTTATCACCTATACTCCATCATTCAAGGCTGACAGTTGATTAAAACTAATTGAGGAAAAGCTGTTCCTCTAGTTTCTCTCTCAGTCTTCTGAGTGATGGAATTGTCAATGATGCAAGGCAGGAATCCATCAGAATCTCAGCCTTCAGTTGAATGAGACGTCTGGCTGATGACTAGATGAGTCATGAGGCTGTGATAGGGTGGAGGTGGGGCACTATGTGAGCAAAGCAGAGACATGTGTGCCTTTCAGCCTGGCGTGGTGAAATCATGGCAGTGGGTGGTAGGAAAGTTGGGTTCTAGCCTTGGCTTCTGCTGATTCATCAGATATCAGAGACTGAGAATTCTGTGCATTTGCCCATATATAGGTGTTAGATATGATTTAGTTACCTTGGAGATTTTCCCTCACTTTTTAACCCCTTGCAATCTCTTGGCTTTACTCTTCTGTTGAAACTTTCTCCTCCTCGACAAAAACTCCAAGGCTGATTTTTTTGTTTTTTGTTTTGTTTTTTTTTGGTCCTTATTCTAGAAATCTCTGTTTTGTATTTACCACCAGGGACCCTCTGCTTTCTTTCTGAAATTCCTTTATTTTTTGTTTCTCTGTCATCGATTTTCCTGATGTCCCCTCCCCTTTGCTTTGCTGCTGTTTCTTGTTTACTCCCTGCTGTTTCTTAAATGTGGGCTTCCCTCAGGCACATCCCCAACTGCCCTCAGAGTGTCTTCCTTCTGCTCTTTAAAACTCAATGGTTATACCTTTTTTTAGATTCTACTTATAAATAATATCTTATGATATTTGTCTTTCTCTGTCTTGACTTCCTTTACTCAGTATGACAATCTCTAGGTCCATCCATGTTTCTGCAAATGACATTATTCCTTTCCTTTCTTGGCTGAGTAATATTCTAAGGTATATATGTACACCTTCTTTATATATCCATCTGTTGATGGACATTTAGGTTGCTTCCATGTCCAGGCTATTATAAATAGTGCTGTTATGAACATTGGAGTGCAATGAGAACCTACTGTATAGCACAGGGAAGTCTAGTCAGTACTCTGTAATGACCTATATGGGAAAAGAATCTAAAAAAGAATGGATACATGTATATGTATAACTGGTTCCTTTGCTGTACAGAAGAGGCTAACACACTGTAAATCAACCTTATGCCAGTAAAAGAAAAAAAAAATTTAAGTAATGATGTGACCATGGACAAGATCCCTAAAAAAAACCCTCAATGTGCCCCATATGGAATTCTTTACATTATACCCAAAAGGAATTTATTCTTGTTTTCTCTTTTTTTTGAGAATCCCATCATTTCCTCAGTGATGCTAACTCAAGATCCTGAGTCCTAAAGTTGGGTGCTGACCTGTCTTCAGTCTTCCTGGAGTAAGTGCCTGCTGATGACGCTGGGTTGTAAGCTTTCCCACTGAAGAACTCAGGGTCTGGAGGATGGGTGTGAGGACACCATATAACCACGGCTGCAGTCAGCAGGCTGAGGTACTCTGCTAACCCAGATACAGGAGGGTGAGGAAGTGGCACCTGTCCATGGGGGATCTCCCAGGTGCCAGACTCATAGAGCATCGCAGTTGAAGTTTATGGCCCTGGGAGGTAGCTATTACAGCCAAGGAAGTGTAAGTTCTGTGGGGTCAAGGTTTCATGATTATATAATAAGTGCTGGGACCATGATTCAAAATTAGATCTTTTATTTTTTTCAAGACAATATTGTTCTCTGAGCTGTCACAGAGGAGGTGACTAAATAAACTTGTAACTGTTTACAGATGAACTTTTCTCAGTAGTTCATATGTAGAAAGGAATTCCTAGCATGAGAGAAAGGAATATAAATAGGCACAGAAGTTCAAAGCATGTGCCTGAGAGTTCTAAGTAGAAAGAAGGAACATAAGTGGGAGAGGAAGTCAGCAACATGAATGGACCTAGAGATGATCGTACTAAGTGAAGTCTGACAGAGAAAGACAAATATCATATGAAATCGCTTATATGTGAAATCTAAAAAACAATACAAATGAACTTATTTACAAAACAGAAACAGACACACAGACCTGGAAAACAAACCATGGTTACCAAAGGGGAAAGAGAGAAGGAGAGGGATAAATTAGGAGACTGAGATTAACATATACACACTACTATATGTATATGTGATAAATAACAAGGACCTACTATATAGCAGAGGGAACTCCACTCAATATTCTGTACTGACCTACATGGGAAAAAAATCTGAAAATGAGTAGACTTATGTGTATGTAAAATTATAAAATTTTAGAAATAAGTAAGTGGAGAAGGAAGGTTAGGGAGAACAGATGACATGCCAGCTTTTAGACATGTTGAGTTTAGGGTGTTTATAGGCTATCCACACTGGTGGGTCAGTGAATAGTAGGAAAGATGAGTTTGGAGTTTAAGAAAGAGATATTAACACATATATATGGAATTTAGAAAGACAGTAATGACTATCCTACATACAGGCCAGCAAAGGAAACACAGATGTAAAGAACAGACTTTTCGACTCAGTGGGAGAAAGCAAGGGTGGGATGATTTGAGAGATAGCATTAAAACAATTACATTATCATATGTAAAACAGATGACCAGTGCAAGTTCGATGCATGAGGCAGGGCACTCAAAGCCAGTGCTCTGGGATGGCCTGTAAGGGATAGGGTGGAAAGGGATGGGGGTGGGAGTTTCAGAATGGGGGGATACATGTATACCTGTGGCTGACACATGTTGATGTATGGCAAAAACCATCACAATACTGTAAAGTGATGATCCTCCAATTAAAATAAATAAATAAATTAAAAATAAAAGTGTGAGCAAATATTGAAAGAAAAAAAAAAGAAATAGAGAATTAGAAATTTAAATTTATGTCATCAGTGCAAGGTAGGGTGTGGAGCCATGGAGGTTGTAAAATGAATGGGTGGGATATTCAGGGGCCAAAATAGAAAATGTATGAGTAAGAAACTATAAAAAACAGGAAGATTGAGAGGAAGCTGTTAGAGAGGCAAGGGCACTGTGGGAGAGAGCAGATGATGAAAACCAGAGAACAGTATCAAGGTCAAGACCAACAGGGTTTGCAAAAGGATAGTTTGGGATCAAGACTAAACATGACAATTGAACCTGGAAATGTAGGAGTTTGCTGGAGAAACTGGTAAGAACAGTTTTAATTTGGAGATGAGAGGTGGAATGTAAGTTTTACTGGGTTGAGACATGAGCAGGAGGTAAGGAGCAGGAAAAAAAAGGGCGGGCTACTCTTTTAGGGTAAGAATGTCTCCATTCTTCTCTCTGTGGTATCTCCTCCCTTCAAGGCCCAGCTCAAAAGCAGTCTTATCTGTGAAATTTCCCTCTACATCTGGTCCTTTCCACCTCCATTGTTACCATGACCACCATCTGGCTTGTGTTTGTTGATTAATTGCAGCTACTAGGACTAGATTTCAGCTCCTTGAGGTGAGAGACCCTCTTCTCAGTGTCACCCGTAATACCCAGCCTTGAATACAGTAGCTGCTCATGAATGCTTTGTACACAGTAAGCACTCATGAAATATTTGCTGAATTGAGTTATTTAGAGACCAGCATCACAGAAAGCAGTATAAATTCTTATAATTATTCTGGTGAGGTATATGTTTATGTGTGTATGTGTGTGTGTGTATTAGTTGTTTTGAGAGGAGGGACTATATGCTGAGTAAGTGAAATGGAGATAGATTTTCTGATTGGATTTTCTTCCAGGTGACTGAGTCTGTGTTCTACAGTTAAACAGCCATATCAGCTATTGTTTTAGTACTTTAAATATTTTGTCTACATGAAAGCATGACATTTTGTTCAAATTCTTGTTTCATTCAATTTGTTAAAGTTTTTTGACTGCTTTTTCTAGCAGTTTTGGCTTTGTTGAGACATGAGCATTCAGGGGTTCCAGTCCACCACAGAGCTCTGGCTAGGCCTGAGGTCATGAAATTAAAAGGAAAAAGAGTGTTAATTAAAAAGAATCAAGCATTGCTGTGCAGTGTTCTGAAAAGCATTGGACTTTGATTCAGGATATCTGATGTCTGGTCCCAAGTCGGCTCATAATTAGTGGCAGTGCCTTACATAACTGCTTTTCTGGGTCTCAGTTCCACATCTATAATATAAGGCATTAGACAAGATGAGTCTAAGATTGCCTTCCCTATTGTAACACTTTAGGAATCTATGAAAAACATTTCGACAGTCATACTGTACAAAATCTTTCTACCTCATGCTTGCTACTTTCCAAGATTCGTTTGTCAGTGAACATGGAATTACTAAAAGAGTAAAGCTCAAAATCAGTGTTTTTGCCTCCCTCCCCTCCATCTTAATCCTGCGCTGCTGTCATGATGAAGAACTAAATGCAACTTGACGCCCCTAGCTTGATTGCTGAACTGAAAGCTCTGCAGGGAAAAGGACTGTGTCTAATCTCCTCTGTGCATCCACCTAGGACACTCGTTCCGGATCCAACATGCACTTCTCAGCCTGTTTGCTTAACTGACTGTCTGACTGCTTGACTGTGTTAAATCTGTATGGCGACCTGTTGAAGGTGCCAGCTTGGCTGCCGGTGGCTACACGGGTTGGCAGGTAATTCGTGATTCACATTTGTTGCTCTTGATTTTAATTATGTACTGTATTTCTCTAAGTAGTCTACATAACAGAGAAACTTCTAAAAGCACAAAGGATATATATAGACATGGATATTTAAGATCAAAATTAAAAACCAGCAGAAGAGAAGAAAATCCCCAGCAGTGATTCTCTGTCACATTTTTAATCACAATTTGGGGGACAACTCCTGCTGCTTCTGGCTTTCTGAATTCTGAGAAATTTCTCAACTGGGTTCTGGGAACAATGGAGGGGTGGGTGGATGGTAAGAGCCTTCTTATCTGATGTAACAGGACTGGTAGTTGGACTGGTTGAAATGGGAATCTGAAAAAAATGATGCACACACAGCTCAGACATTTTATTTCAGTCTAAAAGCCTGTGAATGCACGTGTCTTTCTCAATCTTTTGACTTGGGATCCAGGCCTTACTATTCCATATGTGTTACTAACCATGCCCAGTTTCTCAAGGTGGAGGGGAAATCTAAAGCAATCTGAGCACAGAATCCTAGATACTTATAGTAATTTTCCTGGGCTTTTAAAGGATGTCTACTTTCATCTAATTAAACACAACTTGAGAATCTTTCTATAGTTTTAAACCTAATTTTAATTTTCTTTTGTCACTCATATTACATCAATGTTTATAATATTATCGTGGCTTAGTTGGTTAAAGTGCCTGTCTAGTAAACAGGAGATCTTGGGTTCGAATCTCAGCAGTGCCTCAATCGAGTGTTCCGGCTCTCTTTTGGGCTTCCCTGGTGGTTCAGACAGTAAAGAATCTGCCTACACTGCAGGAGACCTGGATTCTATCTCTGTGAGGAAGATCCCCTGGAGAAGAGAGTGGCACTCTACTCCAATATTCTTGCCTGGAGAATTCAAGGACAGAGGCTACAGTCCATGGGTTTTCAGAATTGGACTTGACCGAGGAACTAATCACTTCACACTTTTGTATATTTTAACTAGCATTTAAAGCTACTAACAGATTCAGAAACATTCAGCATGCTCTTGGCTGGCGCAGGATACGACAGGTAAGCACAAAAGTATGAGGGCTTCTGCAAGTGGCCTCTTAGTCATGTGCTTGGATTGTGCCACGGGCAGCAGCTACTGTGTTTTGGAGAGTGATTGGACTGTGTTGGTTCATCTGGTGATTGGTTACAGGAGATCCCTTACAAGAGCATAGGCTGTACCTTTGAAGTGTCTCTTCTGCCAAAAGCCTGAGGTATTCTTGATCTTGTTGCAGGTCCTGTTCTACACGGACAAAGTGGATTTTTGTCTTCTGCTCACCCTTTTCATTGAGCACACTCAGGGGTTGATTTTCTTCCCCTCACCTGTGTAGGGCAGGTACAGCTGTCTCACTGCGCTGAGATGACTAAAACTGTCTTGACAAATCTTTATCATTGTCACCCTTGATGATAGATATTTCATTATACTTACAACTGGGAAGGATTGTGTAAGATGCTGAGAATGCAGAACATGAACTGTGGTCCCTGCTCTTGAAAAGCACGGAACCTAGTTGGAGAAGAAGGATGCTTGTGTGTACCTAGGTGCACGCATATGGAAAGATAATAATATGTATAATATACATAAGTTACCAAGTGAGTTGGAAAGATAGTAAGGGCTATAGAAATTCAGATGGACTGGAAGTTACATCAGGCCAGAGACACTTACAAACACTGTCCTGTCACAGGGCTTCTGGGGGCCAGGCTAAGGTATTGGGGCAGGTAGGTGAGATTGTCTGAGAAGACAGGGCTCAGGTCACAGTGAGGGGTCCATGGGGTCTGTGGCCAAAAGGTAACTTAGCCCCACAAGTGGACCAAACTGAATATTCTTTGCATTGGACATTTTTACCAAGGAAGGGAGTCTGAACTGTCTTGGAACTAGAAAGTGGCCCAAACCTTCACTGGTCTCTGTCTCCTGTTCTGGTTCTAAGAAAGAGAACGTTTATAGTTTGAGCCTTTCCCCTAGAGAATGCATGTGACCAGTGGAAGATGTGACTTCTTCTGGGTCAGTGTTTGTCTGCTCTGGGCTTCTGACAAGTCTCTTGTTTAGGGAAGAGCTTAGAAGAGCTGTCTTAATCTCAGAGTGTAGTCTGGAAAGGATGGATGGTGTATGTCATCCTCATAGCCTCGTTCCATGATGATTGATCCATAACTCCTGTCCTTCCAAACAAGACTCTTCTTCAGAAGCAAAAATTAACTCTTTCTCAAGCTCATCTTTTCCTAAGACAGAAGAATGGTTATCTAATTAAATATTATCTTCTTCATTAGTTTACCTTATTGAATAAAGCCTTTGGGCAAAACTAGAAATCAAAACCTCTTTCTAGCTGGTTCTCATTGATTCATTTACACTTTCTCTCTCTGATACCTTTTATGTCTTAAACCAAATAAAAAACTCAATATATAACTCTAAACAGAATGATATTATTTCTAGATGAAGTAATCATAGCAAAATTCAGTGGAAAATGCTTTCATACAAGGTGACTTCTGGTTTTCTCTCCCGGAGTCTCTCCTGAATGTGATTGCAGAAAGAATATGAAGAGATTCCTCTGTTAGGAGTAATTCCAATCAGGCCTGAGATTAGGTTCTACTGAAGAATACTAGGTCTGGAAAATTGAACTTTGATTTCCTTTGTCCCATAGTTCACACAGGTAGTTCTATCAGCCCCTGTTAAGGAGGTGGGCTGGTAGCCTATGGAACCATCTGGATGGTGTGTAAATGCAAAGGGGTCCATTTGCTACCTGCTAGAGTCCTCATTTCTTGTGTGTGGGATCACCAGTACTGTACAGTCCTGTGCAGACTTGGGGGTCACATTTCTACGTAGGAGTCTGCTGTACTGCTTCCTTTTATGTGCCATCTCTGAGTTTCCCTCTTTGCCAGTAAAGGCATTCTATGTCTGTTTGCCTCCTGTCTTCCCTATGAGATTCAAGTCCATAACTTTCCTAGAAATGTATATACTGTCTATAACAAGAGTCTGCACAGTAAGTACCTATAGAGTGACAACATTTCTCCATTTGTGCATATTAGTACATTCCCACTGACCCACTGTTCCCTTGTGTCAACCACACACTGGGCAACAGTCAAGGTGCCATTCACTGGTGGGGAAGGGTTAAATGAACTATCTGATGATGGTAACACAGGGCCCTGGTGCTGCAGGATCTGAGACTTGGACAGGTTATGGAGGTAGGTCAGCAAGGATTCTGTTACCAGAGTCTATGGGTTTAAACTCTAAATTTCCCCAGACTAAGGTTAAATTCTGGGTGGGTCCCAATCCCCATAGTAGAGCCACTGACCCCAAAGTAAGAAGAGTTGAGTGCTGAGGAACAGAAATAAAGGCAAAGTACAGTAGAGTTTTATCTCCTCAACTCTTTGTTGTTGTTGTTCAGTCACTCAGTTGTGTCTGACTCTGTGACCCCATGGACTGCAGCACGCCAGGCCTCCCTATCCATCACCAACTCCTAGAGTTTACTCAAACTCATGTCCATTGAATTGGTGATGCCATCCGACCATCTCATCCTCTACCATCCCCTTCTCCTCCTGCCTTTGATGTTTTCCAGCATCAAGGTCTTTTCAAATGAGGCAGTTCTTCGCATCAGGTGGCCAAAGGATTGGAGTTTCAGCATCAACATCTGTCCTTCCAATGAATATTCAGGACTAATTTCCTTTGGGATGGACTGGTTGGATCTCCTTGCAGTCCAAGGGACTCTCAAGAGTCTTCTCCAACACCACAGTTCAAAAGCATCAATTCTTTGGCACTCAACTTTCTTCACAGTCCAACTCTCACATCCATACATGACTATTGAAAAAACCATAGCTTTGACTAGATGGATCTTTGTTGGCGAAGTAATGTCTGTGCTTTTGAATATGCTATCTAGGTTGGTCATAACTTTTCTACCAAGGAGCAAGCATCTTTTAATTTCATGGCTGAAGTCACCATCTGCAGTGATTTTGGAGCCCTCCAAAATGAAGTCTGTCAGTGTTTCCATTGTTTTGCCATCTATTTGCAATAAAGTGATAGGAGCAGATGCCCTGATCTTAGTTTTCTGAATGCTGAGTTTTAAGCCAACTTTTTCACTCTCCTATTTTACTTTCATCAAGAGGCTTTTTAGTTCCTCTTCACTTTCTGCCATAAGGGTGGTGTTATCTGCATATCTGAGGTTATTGATATTTCTCCTGGCAATTTTGATTCCAGCTTGTGTCTATCCAGCCCAGCATTTCTCATGATGTACTCTGCAAATAAGTTAAATAAGCAGGGTGATAATATAGAGCCTTGACATACTCCTTTCCTGGTTTGGAAACCAATCTCTTCCATGTCCATGTCCTCAACTCTTTGGGGCAATGTGCTACTTCTGAGTTAATTAGAATCAGGCACCTTTGGTCTTTGTGGGGCTGAGGAGTGGTTTCATTGCTAAATAGCTGAATTGTAGACAAGTAATTGCATTTTTTTTAAGAAAAAAAATTTAAATCACCTCAATACCCTTTTTGATTGCCTCTGGAAACCAAGTGCTTGATTCCTAACCCTAATCCTAAGAGAGAAAACTGGAAGAAGAGAGGATGCAACCTCCAAAGAATTAATGTCATGCATATAAGCAGTCATACTTGCTCATGGCAGGGGGGATATCCTTGTATTTATTCCATTGAACTAGGACTTTCCAGGTGGCACTAGTGGTAAAGAACCTGACTGCCAACGCAAAAGAAAAAAGAGATGGGTGTTCCATCTTTGGGGTGGGAAGATTCCCTGGAGGAGGACACAGCAACCCACTCCAGTATTCTTGCCTGGAGAATCCCATGGACCGAGGAGCCTAGTGGGCTACAGTCCCTGGGTCTACAAAGAGTTGGCCACAACTGAAGTGACTTAGCAAACAAGGAGAATACCCTTGTATTTATTCCACTGAACGGAATTTTTTGGTGTCATCTGCCCTATCAATCTGCATGGCTCTACAGGAATGCAGTGACAGCTATCCCCTTTCTTTCCTCCAAAGTGTGGGGTCTTTGGGCCTGTGAGATAAACCTTCTGGCTGAGATCCCAACCCCTATCAATTTGGCTTGCATTTATTAAACTCTTTTACTAGAAAGTTATGTATCACACAGACATTGAGGCCATATATAGTGAGTCCTGTCCTATATTTCTAACCTCCCTCTGTGTTTGCATCTCTCTCTGTCCAGAATTTTCATGTTTCTCTGAATTTCCAAATCACCTGCTATAAAGTGCCCATTTCTCTTCCCCAGCTGCTTCCTTGTGTTATTTATAATGGGCCCAAAGAATAGGTTCTTTCAAAGCACATAGCGATTATGTCAGAGAAGAGAGAGATTTGGCAGTGCTGTTTGGGAGTGGAAACATTAAAAAAATAAAAAGTGCTGATCAAGGGTGGCCGCAGAAGGTGGGAAGTCCCTTGGTCTGATGACAGGCCTGGGCCACTGTTAAATACATGACCCAAGATCTTCAGGGACCGGTGACTTTCATGTGAAAGAATTGTTTAAGAATAAACAGGTTAAAATTTTTATTGTCCCTTACTTTTCACTAGGACTAAGAAAAAAAATTAAGTGAATTATCTTTTGAGAAGTATGACAAAGAAGACACTTGGGGGTAATGAAAACTTTCTGCTTGATCTCGTTCAATCAATACAAGCTCCAGGGGTCTCTGTTCAATGAAAAAATTCAAAAGACCTCTAGCCTTCCCACAAGCTTTCTGAAACCCATAACATAAATTCTGTAGCCACTGATGGATTTGTTTTCTTCAGAACACTGGCATTCAGTGTGAATTCGACATTTAAAAAAGACCTTGGGACAAATGCCTAGGACACGAGGAAAAATCTCTTGTTTATAAAAATATCAATGATGCCAGGAAAAATTCAGAAATTGCCAGGACTAAAATCCTACCTTGAAGTTGGGGGTGACTGTTTCCATATATTTTCTATTTTAGTTTGAAGATCTATATAATTCTTTACTGCTCTGAAGCTATTGTAGTTCCATAATGGATGAAGAAGTTTCTAAGGTTATCAATGCATTTTGAAGTCTAACCGAGCTAAGAACATGTCTTGTTGGTAAGCCAACAAGTCTGATGTTCCGTTTTATAACCTGTATTAATCCATCCTTCAATATGTGCCCCTGCCACCAACCTAGTTCCCTGAGCCAGTAACCTCTGAGTCCAACTTGGTTCCTCTCTCTCCACACATCTTGTTCCTTCTCCCTGAATATCTCTTGAATCTGTTTTCTTCTCATCAGCCTAGTGCAAACTTTCTTGTACTACTGCAAAAGCCTCTTAGTGTCCTTGCTGCTGATTTGCTCCCCAGCTACCCTTAACCCAGACTCCCTAAAGCAGCCTGTGTGCTCATTAACAGTGCAGACTGTAGATGTCAGTCCATGTCCTAAAACATGTTGTGGTTTAAAGTCTTATATCCTCAACATGGCTTTCAAGTATCTGTGTGATCCTACTCCTCCTTGCTTTCCCAACCTTGTCTATTCAGTCTCTCCTTTCTAGCCAGGCTGGCTCTCCTTCAGCAACATGCCAAGTTCATTCTTGCTTTTGGCCCTTGGCCAATGTACTTTTCTCTAATAGGGACACTTTCTCATCTTCCCTTCTCCTCTTTGGCTTGTTGTTGTTCAGTCACTAAGTCATGTCTGACTCTTTGTGATCCCAAGGACTGCAGCACTCCAGGCTTCCCTGTCCTTCACAATCTCCCTGAGTTTGCTCAAACTCCTGTCCATTGAGTCAGTGATGCCATTCAGATCTCATCCTCTGTCACCTCCTTTTCCTCTTGCCCTTTCCCAGCACCTCTTTGCCTATTAAACTCTATTTCAACTTAAAAATTCAGCTTAGACTTGATTTCTTTCATGAAGTCCTTCACTTCCTCCATCACTCTAGCTACTTGGGATCACTTGCTTTAAGCCTTTACAAAATACTGCCCATATAACATTTATGTAGTACCATGAATCTAATATAGATACGTGCCTATTGGATTGTTGGCTGTATGGGGGCAGGGGTGGGGTCTGTCTCATTCACAGAACCTGAAACATATCAGATGCTCAATAAATACTTACTGCATGCATGAAGGATCATAGAAATGATTGGTCACCATCGCTTAAATATGTCTTTCCTGTAGAAGAAGCCCAACTCAGCAAAGCAAGGCAGAGGCATTATCTAGTTAATATAGATCAGTTCATGGGGATATGAAAATAGCTTTGATCCCTGCTAACTTGACTCCCAAAGTAAATTCCCCAAGTGCAATAAAATAAAGCACCATTAGTCTCTCTCTCTCTCTTTTTAAAAGAGTATTTTTCAAGGTCTGTGTCTTTCTTCTCTATTTCTTTCAAACAAAAGTATAGAAGGATATTTTTGTGCTGTGGAAATGGGTTAAAGTCATGTACCTCATACTGTTTTGGCACTTAATCTTCTAAAGGCCTATCTTTTAACACACTGAAATTTACAACCATCCCAAACCATAATCTATTTCAAAAATATTGTCAAATAAAAAAGTTTTGTTTTCAAAGATGAAAAGTTTGTTGGCCTGGAAGGGCGATTCCAGCTATAGACGTGCCCTTGGTGACTTGCCTAGGGCTGAATCTCAGCCTCTGTAGTCATGCAACTTTGCTACCATAAAAAGAACTGGGGGAGAAATGATGCTGTTTCTGTTATGCTGCCGTTTGCTTCAGTGAGGTCGGCACCATTGCATCAGATGAAATGCCATGGATCTTGGCATCTCAAGATTAGCACCAGTTCATCTTTCTGTTGTGATTCTTGGCATTTTCAAGCAGTTGTTGTTGTTTTGCTTTGATAGAAACATTAGCTTCATTCTTGCCATGAGCAGCATCTCCTTGGGTTTTACACAAAGGATTCAATGCAGCTCTAGCTTTCTGAATGACAGATGGAGACTTCAAATGGTTGTGTGAAAACAGCTCTCATCATGTTCCTGGAAGATTTCAGTGTTTACATTTATTACCAGCATGTACATTCAGCATCATTAGCATGACTGAATATCTTAATAATGAATTGAATTTACCATTTTGAGTTGAGAATGACTTGGGGAGAAATTTTCTTTAGTATATTTATGATTGCACCATTTGATTTTAGGAAATATTTTATGTCTACATATCTGCTCTTCTTGGAAGTGTATGTGTGTGTGCCCAGTTACCCAGTTGCGTCTAACTCTGTGACCCCGTGGGCTGTAACCCACGAGGCTCCTCTGTCCATGGAATTTTCCAGGCAAGAATGCTGTAGTGGAAAGCCATTCTCCTCTCCAGGGAATCTTCCTTACCCAGGGATCCAACCCATGTCTCTTTTGTCTGCTACATTGGCAGGCAGATTCTTTACCACTGCACCTCCTGGGAACCCCTTTATACTAGATTTGCTGAATCAACATTTAATAAATCATCATAGTTCTCAAAACAACTTTAGTGTAAATTGCATTCATCATCTGCATATTTTTCCTTTACATATACAGTAAAATTAGGGTTATTTAGACCATTGTTCAGTTTGTTCTTCAGTTTCTGGAGTACTGAGATTCCCTTGTCTCTCCTTTTCTTTTCTTTTTTCTCTTCCTTTTGTCCTGTTTGCATCTCCACAGAAGTAGGCATAGGATCAGAGAGTTTATATTACAGTCAATAGATGCTTATCATGTGTATATGCCCAATGCTTGCTGTCTCTGCTTCATGGAAGCTTGCTGTCCTCCTGCAGAGGTGGTATCCATGATAAATTATGATCCATTCAAATGGCTTATTATCAAGGTGTGATTTGGTTCAGACTACATGAGAGGTAAAAAGTGATGAGACCTAGAAGGGAAGGGCGAGGCTGAGAAGAGGCAGCATCTGAGTTGTAAAGGCTTCAGAGGATGAAGAAATTGAACAGAAATAAGATACAGAGGAGCAGAGCATGGTAGACCTTCAAGAGACCCAGTTTTTAGCTGAAAATTTGTGGTGGGCAAATAAGAGAAATGACTTTGGGGCCAGAGTGGGCTGGATTACAAGGGCTTTGATTGTTGACTAGGACCTGACTTTAGAGAGACGTGTAAGAGGATTTGGGCCTTTGTGTGGTAGGCTATGGGAAGACATTGATGATTTTAACCAAGTCCCTAAAACTGAAAAGAATTAGCATGATTCCTTGTAAGGAGCTTTGGCTAAAGCCTTGACAAAGCAAAAACTGAACAAGGAAAGTTTGAAATTAAGTTCGGGGAGATTTGTCAGCTAACTTCAAAAGTTTTAATCCTTCTAGTTTTCAGAGATGACTGAGAATTAGCTTAATGTCATTTCTCCCCCTTCTTTATCTTGCCTCTTTATATGTTCACTGATGGGAGATTTGCGTCTGAAAAGTTTTATTATAGATTCTGGTAGGGAAATTGTACATTGTTGATTATGTATCTTTTATAATCCTTGCTGTTATTGTAACACTGCTAATTTTATTAACACTTTCTCAAAGGAAAAATGGAAGTGAAATAAATGCCCATGCAACCCCTTCATTATCTTGTCTGCCCTTGCTTTACTCACTTTGCTGAAATTCTAAGGGAAAAAAAGGGGGCTGCTCACTAATTTTCTTTTCATGTGACATTCCAGCACTCCTCCAGTCCATTGCTGTAATGAAAATTGGCAGCTCTTGAGAAAAGCAGTAACCATTCAGAAGACAGCACCTGTTCCACGGACCATGAACAGAAGAGGAAGCTTTCTGGCCCAAATATGATGTCATTTTTCAGATTTTGAGAGGTAGCCCTATTAGCCGTGTTCAAAGATTAGTTAGTCTCAGAGCAGGAGATAGTTAGGCCATCCCATCCCAAATGTCTTGTCATCCACAATCTTGCTCCCATGATCAGAAGTTTAAAGTCCATAATACCTCAAGAGCATTATCCTTTCTCTTTGGACTTTTATCCATTAGGGCACAAGATGCTTAACAGCGTCAACATCAAAGACTATTAGACACTTGCCTGTTTTTCTTTTTTCATGGAACATCTATTTCTATTCACTCATTCATTCGTTTATGCCTCAACCACAGATGGAACCCATGACCCCCACAGTGAAGGTTTGGTACCCTAACCACTGGACCAACAGGGAAGTCCCTGGAACATTTATTTACCAGTAGTTAAAGCAAGGTCAGATTGCTTCTGTATGAAGAATGACTAAGGTATGATTTTATTGTCACAGGAATTGTGTTTTGACAAACGTACCAATTTAATGTTGAGCTTTGAAGGGGCTATCTTAGGTCTCTGTTTATTGCAGTGACGAGGCCATTGATCAGAATTTGCTAACAGCTCTTCTCTGGGAATATCTCTAAGACAGTAAAGAGTATTTCTCAGTAATTTCTCTGAGACAGTATTCTGTTTCTCTGAGACACACAGAATACTTTGTGCTTAAACCTCAAATAGTAGCAGTGTCTGCCACAGATTTCACCAGTTTTGCTCTGACTGGCTTTTGGCTATCCCCCAAATACTCTCCACTCTCAAAGCATGAGGCTATGTCATCACAAAGATAGTCCAAAGAGTGTGCTTGAGGCTGCAATGGAAGTTTCTAAAGTGGGCCCCCAAGTGATTTTTATTAACAGATACATCAGTGGAAAAGCATCAAGATGACTAATTTGAACTGGAAAATAGGCAACTAAGTATACACATTCTTTTGCATTCATTACAGATAAGTGACCTAGTAATTAACAGCTTGGGAGCTAGACAAACTGGGTTTTAATTCTAATGCTGCTATCTGGCAATGAGAGTCTTAGATTCTTCAGGGTAAAAGGAGTTGGGATAGGTGTTTTTTAGGTTTAAGTTTATCCTGAAATGCAGTTAAACTAAATTGAATGTATGTATGTATGTTTTTGTGGGCTGCCCTGGTGGCTCATTGGTAAAGAATCCATCTGCCAAAGCAAGAGACACAGGTTAAATCCCTGGGTCAAGAAGATCCCCCAGAGAAGGAAATGGCAACCCACTCCAGTGTTCTTGTCTGGGAAACCCCACGGGCAGAAGAGCCTGGCGGGCTGTGGTTTACGGTGTTGCAGTCAGGCGTGACTGAGTGAGCGCGCACTGTTGCCAATGTGAAACTGTCGTGGTGGTCCCTCCTGTTCTCTGGCCTAAACTTCTTGGATGCCTTCATCGGGTGCTCTCCTCTGCTTTTCTCCTTTTCCTCTGATGCCTTTCTTATCCCCCTATAAGTCTTTGTTCTCCTCCCTGTCATCATTTCTCTCTCTTTATTCCATGGTTGCCTCTTGTGAATCTTTTCTCTCTCGTGAATGAAGAGTGGGTCTGCTTCCGTGGCACACGGAGGGGGTGAGGATGAGCAGGTCTGTGGAATCCCTCAGGCGTCACCACCTGAGTGCTCAGCTGGATACTCACTCAGTTTCCTTGGTGAGCAGGGCCAAGTCTGGGGCCCCTGCTGTGCCGCCTCCTGCACTGCTCCTGTGATGGGAAGGGGCACACACTCTTCTTTTCCAATGTCAGCTCCTCTCTCCTTAAGCATTTACTTTTCCCATCAGTGTAAGAAAAACAAACCAGCTCCAGTGAAATTAGTTTCCTGTCCTATCTTTGGAGTTAATTTAACTTCCGGACCATAATTCAGAGCCAGGGTGTCAGGACCTACCACAGGGAAAACTTAGGATTTTTCTGAGGAAGGAGTAGTTTGAGAAGTATATTCACTATTATGATGGGAAAAAAAAGAAAATCACTCAGTTGTGTCTGATTCTTTGTGACCCCACGGACTATCCAGTCCATGGAATTCTTCAGGCCAGAGTACTGGAGTGGGTAGCCACAAATAAAGCCAAAAACAAATAAACAAACAAACAAACAAAACAACCCACCACACACTGTTACTTTCTTAATAAAACTGCAGGAAATAAGCTAGACTTACCAGCCTTGCTTTGTGCTGATATGATTGGCTTTGTCTTTGGAATGACAGAAACTATCACAAGGAGGCTTTAGTGTTCAGTTATTAGGGTTTATCTTTGGAAAGAAGGGAAAGGGTAGCCACTGCAGTATTCTGGCCTAGAGAATTCCATGGACTATGTCCATGGTGTCACAAATAGTTGGACACAACTGAACAATTTTCACTTTCTTTCTTGAAATGATAGAAATTATCAAGAGGAGGCTTTAGTGTTCAGTTCTTTCTTTCTTTATTTTTGAGGAGGAAGCTACATGAGAATATTATATTCACCAAATAGGGGATATGCTTTAAAAAGAAAAGTACAAAAACTGTTGTGAAACATTGTTTGTTTATAGAGTTAGCAAAAATGACCATCACATCCCAAGCAAGACAGCCTGACTGGGAAGCTCCTAGGAGACCCATTCCTATATTTAAAGAGAAGCTAATCTAAGAGAAACTGTCTGAGACTGACAGGCCCTTTGTACTTGTTTGGGGGATTTTAATTTGATGTTAACCTGCTTATCACAGAAAATTCACAGGTCTCAACCATACAGAGCACCACTTTATACTTCAGAAAGTAGAATTATGATCCCTGCATGAACTGGAGATAGGAAACTGATGGTAACCTCCTTTGGGTTTTTCCATTTACTCCAATGTCATTGGCTATTTCATCATACTTCAGGAAAAATGAAACACTACTAGTTGTACTCAAAGCTATAAAAATCTCCAGTTTCACCAAAGCGAATTTCCCAGATATTGATACTTCGTATATTCAGCTTTGCTATTATATCCTACCTGCCCAATAACATATAGTTATTTGACTATTATTCGTTAAAGGGAAGACAAGTATTTGGTATAAGTGTGTGCTGTGTGTGTGCTCAGTCGTGTCTGACTCTTTGTGACCCCATGAACTGTAGCCTGTCAGGCTCCTTTGTGGGATTTTCCAGTCTAGAACACTGGGGTGGGTTGCCATTTCCTACTCCAGGGGATCTTCCTGACCCAGGGATCAAAACTGCATCTCCTGCATTGGTAGGTGGGTTCTTTACCACTAAGCCACCTGGGAAGCCCTGGTATAAGCATAAACTCCAGGACATTAGGTTTTGATTGTAGCTCTTCTGATAGACATCGGGAGCTTCCCTTTATACAAGATATCTTGGGTTATGAGGAATAAATGGGGAGAAAGCATCATAGAATGAAACCATATTGGATTCAAACAGATATGGCTATGAATCTTGGCTCTGATATTTGATAGTGGACTTGGGCGATGTGTCTAACTTGCTTTGAACTTCAGTTTCCTCATCTATTACATAAGGCTAATAGGACTCTCTCTGCAGGGATTTTGTGAGTTTTGAAGACATACTTGGAAAGCACCTAGCAAAATACCTGATATATAAGGCAGTACAGAAGCTCAGTTTTATCACTAAGTATGTTGACTAAATTCTTTAGCTAATATTGAAGTTTAACTTGTTGAATAATATGCATAATATGAAAAGTGAAAGTGAAAGTTGCTCAGTTATGTCCAACTCTTTATAACCCCATAGACTAAAGAGTCCCAAGGAATTCTCCAGGCCAGAATACTGGAGTGGGTAGCCTTTCCCTTCTCCAGGGGATCATTCCAACCCAGGGATCAAACCCAGGTCTCCCACATTGCAGATGGATTCTTTACTAGCTGAACCACAATGGGGCCCAAGAATACTGGAGTGGGTAGCCTATCCCTTCTCCAGGGAATCTTCCTGACCCAGGAATCGAACTGGGCTCTTCTACATTGTAGGTGGACTCTTTACCAACTGAGCCACCAAGGAAACCCTTGTGCATAATATATTCATTGTTAAATACACATGCTTATATTGATCCCAAAGCATTATTTCATGTGTCCTGGAACTCTTGTCTATTGATGTGCATAGTGATAACTACTTATTGATAAAAGTGTGTGTATATGCCCTGCTTTCACAAAAATCAGAACCACACATTCAGATACTTATGTACAACTACACAGTAACCCACTCCTTTGGGGAGAAGACTGAATCTGTTTTCAGACAAGGTGTACAAGGAGATGCAAGGTGGGACAGAGAGGCCAACACCACTTTCCACTCAGCCCATTGGTGATGATGCTGTGATACCCAAGCAAGGGCAGCTGAGAGGTGCCCCAGGAACAGTGTTTGGCCCTGTACTGGTGTCTTCGGCAGATACAGATATGGCCTGACTTAGCTCCAGTCCTTTGGAGCCTTTGACACTGCAAACACCTCTGCTTTTAAACTGCATAGTGGTTAGCAGGATATGAAAGACAGGCTGACCTGATGCCAGGCAGAGCTGGTTTTGGTGAATTTGGATTTGTAACTGGTACCCGCAACTACACCAAGTTCGGCTCCATGCTGTGAACATCTCCTAAATAGTGAGTAAGCTTGTTAAGGGTAGGGCTAGTGTCTTCTGGCTCTGTTCTTTGTCTGGGAACTCTCTGCACTCAGGACAAACTTGATCAGGAAAGGGGAGAGGAGATGAGGTCCTGTAAGTTGGTCAGTCATTGATTGCCAACTGGCTCTTGCTGTCCAGTGCTGACACTAACAGATTAGCTGCCTGGCCTTCTCTTGCTAAGGACCACATGACCTTTTTCTAGCCCTTTCAAAATCAGGCAAGGGAAGAGAGACCAGAAAGATGTTGATCAATTATGATTGTCTTTGTTCATGGCAAAAGGGGTATCAATAAATCTATTATCAAAGATCATGTGTATAATTTTTTTTCAATGGAAAACACTTTACTGTGTTTTGCTGATCATGTAAATAATACAGATTCTTTAAAAAATATTCACACAAAGCCAAGAAATAAAAGGATGAAAGCAGAAATCAGCTGGCATGCCATCATTCTGAGTTGGCTCCTGTTAACATTTGGTGATACAGTGTTTCATAAAACTTTTTATGCATATAGATGCAGAAATAGCTGATTTCACGCAGATACTATCATAATACTATTTATTAAATTTGAGAGCATACCTTTTTCTGTCATATTAAAATGGTAAATATTACTGCATCTTGCTTTTCTCAGTAACATGTTAATAAGATTGAATCTAGATGTTTTTTAATCCTCAGTACTACTGACATTTTTTGTTTTGGAGGGGCTGTTCTGTGTGTTGTAGGATGTTTAACAGCATTGCTATCCACTACCTACCAGATCACAGCAGTGCCTAGCTCTATATATAACCCCCACCCCCAGATGTCCCTGAAGAACAAAAATGGTCCCTGGTTGAGAGCCACTGATCTGGATTCTTTTCAATAGCTGGATAATATTTCATAGTAATGATGTGGCACTTTTTATGAAACCATTCCTTTCTTGGTGCTCATCGATTTATTCTCAGTATTTTTTTTGCCTATTAAATTAATGATTTAGATGGTGCTGCCTTTGGTCCATGGCTATTATTCAGAAAACTGAAAGGCTTGCTGAGGCAAACCCCATGCCTCTGCCTTTGCAGACAGCATTGGATGATCTCATTCACTTTATTCCTGAGTGAGCCCAGAGAACACCTATAAATGGGCAAAGCTGATGACTGGCTTGTGACACATTGGGAAGCCATGTCCCATCTGTCATGGGCAAGTGGTCTTCAGCCCCAGATTATGGCAGTCAGGTGGAAATAAAGGTTCAGCATCACCAAATATGGGCTTCCCAGATGGCTCAGTGGTAAAGAATCTGCCTGCCAATGCAGGAGATGTAAGAGACTCAGGTTTGATCCCTAGGTTGAGTAAGAGACTTGGGTTTGGTCCCTGGGTTAGTAAGCTCCCCTGAGGAGGAAATGGCAATCCACTTCAGTATTCTTGCTGGGATAATCCCATGGACAGAAAATCCTGATGGGCAACAGTCCATAGGGTTGCAATCACTGGACGTGATTGAATGAGCACTCACTCATCACCAAATATATAATATTCAAGAGAAACTGGAAATCTGTATTTTATGCTTAAAAAAGTTTTGACATTTTAAGATTGGAAACTAATTTTTTGAAATATACTGTACAGGATAAGTAAAACTAGTCTCCCGCCCAAGTCTGGCTCACTGGTGGCCAGTCTACAACATCGGAAATAGGTGTCTATCACTGGTTGAAATCCCTGTCTTCTTGGGCTTCCAGTCCTTTGACTAGTCACTAGTGGTGAGGAACTTGTACAGCTTTCTGCCAGTGAGCATTGACCTTTGACCCACCTGGTTTGCAGTGACACTTCCTCCTACTAGGTTCCCATCTTATTTCAGAGAGACCTCAGACTCCCATTGCCTATATTGTCTCCAAGTTCCAAATGCTTATCTGAGCTCCCCAGGTGCTTCAGGGCCACTGACTTACGTGTTCTCAGCAGAAGCAAGGTCAGTGCTCTTTGATGCCTTGGACTTCTTCTCTCTCCATGGTGCCTGGAGTGGCTCTGTGGGAGGGAGTATTTACTGGGATTGGTGGCTTTTAGCAGCTTAGGAGCTGCACACCTCTTTGGAATCTGTTGTTCATTTAGAGAGCATATGGCTAATTTATTTACCTGGGTTTCCTTCCAGATAAAATTTTAAAATCAGAAGGGATGTTGGCAATCTCTCAGTGTAATTCTTTCATTTTACACTTGGGGAAAGCAAGGGAGAAGGGAAGTGACTTAGCAGAAGTTCCACATCTATGTCAAAATCCATATATTCAAAGCTATGGTTTTTCCAGTAGCCATGTATGGATGTGAGAACTGGATCATAAAGAAGGCTGAGCACCAAAGAATTGATGCCCTCAAACTGTGGTGTTGGAGAAGACTCTTAAGAGTCCCTTGGACAGCAAGGAGATCAAACCAGTCAATCCTAAAGGAAATCAACTTCACTGGAAGGACTAATGCTGAGACTCTAAGACTTTGGCCACTTGATGCAAAGAGGTGACTCATTGAGTAAGACCCTGATGCTAGGAAGAACTGAAGGTAGGAGAAGAGGGCAACAGAGGATGAGATGGTTGGGTGGTATCACTGACTCCATGCACATGAGTTTGAGCAAACTCCAGGAGATGGTGAATAATAGGAAAGCGTAGCATGCTGCAGTCCAGGGTTTCACAAAGAGTTGAACATGACTAAGCGACTAAACAACCACGGCTATGCCAAGATTCAGCAGCCCTCCTGGCCTCCCTTTCCAGGGTATCTTGACCACAGCCTCTATTGGGTCACTTTCAAAGAAATCATCTTTTTATTTTTCTACCTTTCATGTGATTTGTCTGGTTGCTCACATTTCTATGATACATCTCTGGGAGGCAACTCTTAGATGTGGATGTTAATTTGAGTTTTTACCAAGCCAGTTAACCCCCTCCTACCTTAAGTCTTTTGAAACAACAGCCTTGTTCTTCTATTCAGGCATTTTTAAAAATTAATTCTTGCTGGAGTATAGTTGGTTACAGTATTGTCTTAGTTTCTGCTACACAGGAAAGTGAATCAATTATACATATACATATGTATACATATTGAAGAACAATATGTATAATAGAAGAACAAGGTTGTTGTTGAATTGTGGTATTGAAGAAGACTCTTAAGAGTCCCTTGGACTGCAAGGAGATCCAACCAGTCCATTCTAAATAAGATCAGTCCTGGGTGTTCTTTGGAAGGAATGACGCTAAAACTGAAACTCTAATACTTTGGCCACCTCATGCAAAGAGTTGATTCATTGGAAAAGACTCTGATGCTGGGAGGGATTGGGGGCAGGAGGAGAAGGGAATGCTTTTGAACTATAGTGTTGCAGAAGACTCTTGAGAGTCCCTTGGACTGCAATGAAATCCAATCAGTCCATTCTGAAGCAGATCAGCCCTGGGATTTCTTTGGAAGGAATGATGCTAAAGCTGAAACTTCAGTACTTTGGCTACCTAATGCAAAGAGTTGACTCATTGGAAAAGACTCTGATGCTGGGAGGGATTGGGGGCAGGAGGAGAAGGGGACGACAGAGGATGAGATGGCTGGATGGCATCACTGACTCGATGGATGTGAGTCTGAGTGAACTCCAGGAGTTGGTGATGGACAAGGCGGCCTGGCGTGCTGTGATTCATGGGGTTGCAAAGAGTCGGACACAACTGAACTGATAGTTCTTCTTAGTTGTGGTGTCTGCCCCCTGCGGGTGGGGTTGTACTAATACCCTGTGATGATTTCCTTGTACTAATACCCTGTGATGATTTCCTGGTTTGGGTGACTTGTACCCGTATTCTAGTCAATGGGGCTAAATCATTTCTCTGAAGGGCAGCACTGTGTCCATAGTAGGTTTTAGGGTGTCTGTGGGATTGGTATGGCTTTGGGCAGCCTGTCTGCTGGTGTGTAGCATTGTGTTTCTATTCTGTTGAAGGATTGGCATGGGGCTCTCTGGGCACTGGTGCTTGCTGACCTTTGGGTGGTCTTGGTTTTGGTATTGTCATAGAGGCCTTTTGGAGGGCTCTTGTCTGTTAATGTTCCCTGGTGTCAGGAGTTCTCTAGTGGTTCCAAGTCTTCAGCTTCTCACCAGCAGAGTTCAAGTTCAAAGCCCACTGAAACTCTAAGACCTCACAAGCCACACAGCACAAAATACAAGTTCCTAATACTCTACATTAAGGCAATACTCAGCAGCCCAGAACACCCAGAGGCTTACACCAAAGTCCTCTAATATTTCTAGGAAGGTCTCTGGACCTGTTATGGGAGCATAGGGTCAGTTCAGTTTCAGATCTGATCTTATTTCAGCTTGTAGTTGCTCCTAAGGTTCACAGTTGCCCCTAGAGTACACAGTGTGTTCCCCAACTGTGCAAAGGCCAAAGTTCATTAGGGCTCACTAGGTGTCTTCGGATGGGGAGAGGGGAGGATATGGCGGCCACAACTGGGATTACCGGGGAGCACCTGGGGCAATAGAGACCTGCTGGAGTTCTTACAGTCTGGGTCAGGTTGTGATTTCTCCCAGAGAAAAAGGCCCCAAGTCTGTGGGTCCTGAGAAAGAGCTCTGCTACTTAAACTCCCAGCCAGGTGTGGGCAGTAACCTGTGCCTGCTCACAGCCTGGTGGTAGCTGCAACCTCTGGGGTTAGGACTCATCAGTGGTGTTTTGTTCACTGCCTCTGGCCCCTCTCTGAGCTTTGGCAGTGGTAGTCATGTGTATTTCTGCAGCCCTGTTGAAGCAGCCTTCTCAGCACAACCTCAGGGCAACCAGCCCCCTACCTCTTCCTGGAATCTTTGCTGGAGCCTCCACCCCTGTCCCACTCTCTGCTGCAGGCCTAAGCTTGCTAGCCACTTCTCTCAGCTCCCCACCTCCACCCTCTGGTCTGGGCTGAGGTTTGTGAGCTGCTTATGGGCTGAGAAGTGGTATTCTGCAGCTTTCTCTGTATTTTGTCTTTTGAGTCCCCACTGTTGCATGCCACTTTGAGGTTCCACAGCTCGCTCTTGGTCCCACTTGTGAGGGAGTTTCCTAGTACATGGAAAACTTTTCCCCCTTCATGACTCCCTCCTTCTCTTGGGGCACAAGGTCCTGCCCTGAAGTCCTCTTTTTTTTTCTTAATTATTAATGTCTTTGTCTTACCTCAATCTAAAGAGATTAGCTTGTCATTTTGGAGTCTTTGTGTCTTTTGCTATCATCTACAAGTTGTTCTGGAGGAGTTGTTCCATATTTTGATGAATTTTTTATGTATTTTAATGGGAAGCCTACTTTCTTTTCACTGAGGTCATCCTAGAAACACTGGAAGAAGTAATATGTTTTATTAATAGTCTCAGGTGGCACTAGTGATAAAGAATCTGCCTGCCAGTGCAGCAGACATAAGAGAAGCAGGTTAAAACCCTAGATCAGTAAATCCCCTGGAGAAGGGCATGGCAACCCACTCCAGTATTCTATTCTTGCCTAGCAAATCCCATGGACAGAGGACCCTGGTGGGCTACAGTCTATAGGGTCACAAAGAGACAGACACAACTAAAGTGACAGGCTGGCATGGCATTAAGAGATCCATAGCTTATCTTAAAATATATCCGTGTTTGTATTAATATCATAATGGAAGCATTTGCAATTTATATAATTATTATTACTTTTTTAATGACTTAGAGATAATGGAGATCCATGTACTAACTGAGATCAAACAATTTTAAGGCATAGTACCTGTATTTAATCTTGTACATTGAAAAATGTTAATCTTAAAATACTGTAAAATTTTCTGTACTAACATCTGCAATCAAAAAGCTATCTCCCACATGTTAAGACTTGTATTGCATGACATATGCTACTGAAAGAAAAGTAAATCTCTCAAGCTTGCTAGAATTTTATGTCTGAAGAGAGTTGATGATATGTTAGTTTCATGTTTGATACACTTATAGAGAATTTTCATTCTAATTAAAAATTTTTTTCCATTGGCTTAGTATTTTGTTTTGAAAGGTTACAAACAGTATCAAGAATAGATCAGTAGTTACACTAAGAAAATCTGTTTGAAGCAGGATGATTGAATAATGTATGGTTACAACAAATAATTCAGACCTTACTGTCATCGTTATGAGACTATTGAGATTGAATTAAAAACTTTTCTATTGAAAATTAAAAAAAATAAAGGGTTCCTGTCAATTTCATATGACAAATTAGTGATGACAATTGCCTCATTTAAGTTTCCTGAGATTTCTTTAGAGGCTGTTTTAATCCTATAGATTTTTCAATTCAAATGCAAATTTGGAAGAGGGTCAAAATGCATATCTGTTTCAGGAAGCAAAACAAACCCAACCTTCCCCTATATCTTTTTACAGATATTCTCTGAAAAACACATTGGCTCACTAGTAACATAACATGCTTTTAATGCCATTATCTCAATGCCTGTTTAATTCATCAAGGTTGTTTCTGTCCTTAACACTTCATTGCAGTCACAGTCATTAAGGTCAGTCGTTTGCTGTCTTATACCTTCTTTGTTTGATCTCATCAACACCATTAACCTAATAGGTTACTTTTTAGTCTCTCCCACGCCCCACTCCTTCTCTCTTCTTTCTGTTCCTCTTTTTCATGGCACTTTCCTGATATTGGGCATGAAATAAATCTTCAGTTAAAAAAGTTAAAAATAATAATTTGCCATCTCCAGATAAACTGTATGTGCTGTGCTTAGTCACTCAGCCAATCCAATTGTCAGGAGAGTGTGTAATTTCCTTGGTTCTGTCTTGCTGCAGAAAAGATTTGAAATGCTGGACCAGTGGTACAGTTCTGTTACAGCTCAGAGTTTTATTCAGCAAGCAAAGGAAAGTACACCCTCAAGGCATGAGAGTGGACCAACCCCAAAGGAGAGGCTTTAATCCATCTTGGCTCCTCCTTTTATACACTTGTCTCCTCCCCCGACCTTGAGCCTGCCCTATGCAAATTGAGCTAGCTAGGAGGGCTATTTGTTTCACCTGAGGTTCTCACTCTGGTCCTTGGATTTTCTTTCGTTCCACTTTCTCAGGCTTTTTCCTTTCTCTGTCTTTTAGCCACGCCATTTTGGACTCATTTCTTGTATTCTAACTACCTAACATTCCCCCTTCAAGAGATGGGAGGCCCGAGAGGCCCAGGCCCAATTCTTTGGGAATAGGGGCGTCAGAGTCTCTCTGGCTACTTCCTGCTGAGCTGGGATGGCAAGGGGCATTGGGCATTGGTTATCTATGACAAGTGAACTGGCTGGAGTGTGCTGCTTCAGTCCTGTTGAACCATTATGAGGGAAGGCTTGGCACTTGACCTTGAGGCTCTTGGGTCCCAAGGGCATGGTGCCACCCAGTGTCCCAATTGATCACATTTGTAGCAAGCCATTTTAGCAGACTTATGGTTTGGACACTCTTTGGCCCAATGTCCCACCTGTCTACAGATTAAGCGTTTTCCTTGTGCCTTGTCCTTCAAGAACTAGGGTTTTGCCATAGGGCTTCTCTGGAGGGCAGCCAGCATCTGAGCATGCTTTGTCTCTCTCCTTCTCTCCCTTTGCTGGGCCTTGGCCTCCCTCTCCTGCTCTGTTGCAAAAGAGAGGCTGTCTGGACCGTCTGATCTAAAGAGGCAGCAGGGTCCTGCTGCTGTTGCTGTTGTAACTTTATCCTGATATCTGATGCACATTGGGACAGGAATTTGTCCTTTAAAATCACTTGTCCCTTGTAAGAGTCTAAGTCCAGATTGGTAAACTTTTGGAGGGCCTCTTTTAGCCTTTCCAGAAAGGCAATAGGGTTCTCATAGGACTCCTGAGTTATTGCTGAGACTGGGCACAATCTCTCAACTAATATTCTTCCTTCTATTTCCATGGGTGGACTTCCTTAGAGGTGAGTCTTTCTGAAGCTTATGCAACCCACTACTGTTGCAACCTGAGAGCCAGGCGTCCCTGGGTCAGAGTGCAGATTCCCAGGCAGGTTGAGGCGCGACAACCTCCTGGAGATATAATCCCCAGGCAGGATGAGGCATGTCAGCCTCCTGAGAACTGGGTCTTTTGGCAGGTCGAGGCATGTCAGCCTCCTGTGACCCCTGGACTGGTGGATCCCTAAGCAGGTTGAGGCATGAAAACCTCCTGGAGACCAAATCCTGAGGCAGGTCAACCTTCTGGGACCCCAGGCTGGAGGATCCCCAAGCAGGTTGAGGTATGATGACCTCCCGGGGACTGGATCCCTAGGCAGGTTGACCCCCCCCCACCAGGCTAGAGTTGAGCATCCCCAAGTTCTCTGGTATGATTAGTGCTGAGTAGGATTAAGGAGTTGTAATCTTAACTCATTGCTGGTTTGTCCACCATGGATGGGAATAGATATCATGTAAAGCAATTCAAGCCTGTGCACTGAGACTGGGAACCTGGTGAAATAGCTGTATCCTCTTATAGCTCTGAGGTAATATAAGTCACTGATTTCCTCCCCTAGTCCTCCATAAGAGCAGCTTAGGGGATTTCCAATGGTAAAAATTTCATTATCACAGACCCACTCTAGGTAATAACTGAAGTAATGACAAAGGCATGGGTTATTTGGTACTGTTAGGGGCTTTAAGAGTATTTTAATAATAAGTGGGGTGGAGCAGTGTTGCCTACAAGGGGGCAGGGTCTTGGTTGTAGGAGTTAGTAAGTGGCTTAAGAACAAATTGATGAGAAGCAACAGACCAGATGTTCCATAAAAGTGGAGTGTAGATTTGATCCAGGGGATATGTGTTTAACTTTAGGAGAAGGGTGGTAAGGGTTTGGGCCCAAATGGCCTACTGAGCTAACCCCCAAAATGGCAAACATTGTCCCTAGAAGCCCAGTTGCCCTTGAAAGGATGCTACCAACAGATTGGCTTCTAGCAGGCATTGTGTTCCTGTCACCCACCCTAGCGGGTCACTAAGAGATACTGTTGACACACATGCTGTAGGAAACATAGAAGATGAAGGCCTGAATATCTAGCGGGATTGGATATTTTACAGTATTTCCCTTCCAAGGGCCAGCTATCTTCTGGTTGTCCCTCTAGAAGATTTTAGAGACCACCCTGTGGCCCCAGATGGGGCTTACAAAAAGAGCATGAGACAGGAGGGAAGGGGGCAGGCACAACTTTTGAAACAATGACATAGCCCAACCAAATAACTAATCTATTAAAATCAAATGGGTCCAAGATGGCAGACAAGTCAAATTCAACAAAATCTTGGTCCTCGGTCTGCAAGCTAAATGACACACCAGGAGGTGCCACGAAAGTTTCAAAGCACTATCAAAAGACCAAGGAGTGGGTGGTTCCCCAACTGTTGGAACGATCCTCCCACTCATTAGCATGTAAAATCATCCAGCTCACAAAAACTAACTGCACATTTCATGGCTTCTGGAAACACCGTCTGTGATGGCACATGCTCTGTGGACTATGCTTTTCTCTGAATCCAAACAAATCTACCTCTTACCTATCACTGTGTCTCTCACTGAATTTTTCTGCGGTGAGACCTCAAGAACCTGAGTTTCATTAGGTCCTGAAACCACACCCTATGGGTTTTAGCTGGACTTAAGTCTGACTAAGCACAGCACAAAGTCCCTGCCACATGGGTTTGAGTCCTAATCTTAGACAAACAGTTTCAAACACAACATTTGGAAATGGAAAGATGATGAGCTGCCCAATATGTTGTAAACAGTGGCATAGATGGAGAGAGGAGCTGAAGGACAGGAGGGAAAAGGAAAAAGCAGTGAGAAAATCGTGCCAAAGAATTCATTTTACAACTTGCTGGAAAAACTGCTAAATGCCTGACCTGTGCCCACAATTTTCATTGGCCTGATCCTTGGCACAAGAAGGTTAAGGAGAGAAGAACCCACTTGGGCAACAGTTACCAGGACGCAGCTGATAATGGAGGCTTTGGGACACACTGGGAGCAGTCCCTGCCAGAGTTCCTCAATTGCACACACTGCCACTCACCTTTTCAAAGGATATTTGAGGAGACAAGAAACAAGAGATTGTAAAAGAATTAAGATTTTGTTAGCCATATGTCCTTCCAGCCATAGGGATGAGGACCTCCTACCTTAACCAGAGGTCTTCTGGAATCTGAGACTGAGCAGTGTGAGCTTTCTGCCGAGTTTGTTTTCGTTGTCCCAGTTTGCAGCACCCTGGGCTTCTTGTCACTTCCACTGCGCCTGGATTTCCTTCACATCCAGCTTCCACAGAGTGAGCTTTCACTGAGTTGGGCTTCTGTGCTTGGTCTCCACCTCACTAGGGCCAAGCTGAGGTTCCTTCAGCTAGGTTAAATCCAAGACATGGCACCAAATATGTTGGGGGAAGTGTAATTTCCTTGGTTCTATCTCACCACAGCAAAGATTTGAAATGGTGGACCAGTGTTACAGCTCAGTTACAGCTCAGAGTTTTATTCCGGGGCAAGCAAAGAACACCCTCAAGTTGCGAGGGTGGGCCGACCCCAAAGGAGAAGCCTCAATCCCTCTTGGCTTCGTCATTTTATACAATTGTCTCCTCCCTCCACACTGAGCCTGCCCTTTGCAAACTGGGCTAGCTACAAGGGCTGTTTGTTTCACCTGAGGTTGTCACTCTGGTGCTTGGATTTTCTTTTGTTGCATTTTCTCAAGCTTTTTCCTTTCTTTTTCTTTTAGCCATTGCCATTTTGGACTCCATTTTCCTATTCTAACCACCTAACACAACTCTTTGTCACCCCATAGACTGTAGCCCTCCAGGCTTCTCTCTCCATGGGGTCTCTCCAGGCAAGAATACTGGAGTGAATTGCCATGCCCTCCTTGAATGGATCTTCCCGACTCAGGAATCAAACCAGGGAGACTTGCATTTCAGGCAGATTCTTTACCACCTGAGCTACCAGGGAAGCCCAAACTCTGTGTACATTGTGGCAAAAATATTCCAGAGGTGTAAAAAACTTTTCATATGATCTTAATGCCATTTATAAAATTCATTTGAAACAACATGCCTTTTCTAAATTATATCATAAATTGCACTTCAGTGATAAATTAACTGTATTGCTCAAAGGGTGTAAAATGAAAAACTTCTGAAACAGAAATGAATACATACAATACAGGTGTTTTGTTAATTTACACATCTTAAATGTCATTTTTCAAACTTTTTTAGTGGCCTGGAGCCAAATTCTATGCTTCAGATGAATAGAAATCTATCCTTTTTAAAGGAACACTAAGGGGTGACAGTTCACTTAGAGGAAAGAAATGTTTAATATATTTTCTTTACTATAACTATCAATAATGATATAGATAAACTATAAAATATAAAAGAACCTCTTTGTAAAGCATAATCTTTGTGTCACCCCTGTATGGATATATATGCAGTTTGTACTCATAGAAAAAACAACTTTTAAACTAAAATGTAGTACCGTGTCCCATCAGTCTTATAAAGCTTACTTGTGTCTCAACCATATGGATGAACATCAGAAAAAAATAATGTCAACTAGATATATATTTTTAACAAAAAAATAGTGTTTTCATTTTCTGACTTAAAATATTGCTGTTCTAAATGTTTCCCCCAAAACTTATTAATATACCATACACCTGAAGTAATACAGTGAATTATGAAACTGTAAACTAGTCAGTGTTTGAATAAATTAATAATGGATCTAAAAGTATGGAATAAATCCATGTAGCATGCAGCACACGATTAACTCTTCACAAGTTAATAATTTTTAAAACCCTGAAATCAGATTATTTTCCAATAAAATGTGTCATAACAATTTATTTGATTGTGATAAGGACATTAAGATTTAATAAATAGTGATATCATCAAAATTTATTGAATCAGTATGTAAAGACAAGCAACAGTGTTCTTGTCTTCATTACAGCAAGTATAGGAATGCTTAATAGTTTCAGTTACAGTTAAATAGAATGGATTCAAGTCTTACTTATCTTAGAATCTACAGGAAGGAAATATATGATTTGGAAAACTGATGGAGGAAGAAATGAGGTCAAGGTAGGGTAGACTTTAGGAGATAGGAGGAAGGGCTTAGGAAAAACTCAAAGATGAAAAATGTGGGTCAGATCAGAAGACTACCAGTGTTATGTTGTGTTCTAAGGAAGTGCAATGTTTTATCAGATTTAGTAAAAAGAATGAAATTGATGAACTACATAAATGCCCCCTATATCAAATGAACCTTGAAAGCCTAGTTTTTATATATAGATTTCTGAGGAAGAAGTGGTCAGACTTCTGTCTGTGATTCATCTGTGATGGAATGACTCAGTGCCTTCATCCAGAAAATAATTCCTGCCTGGGCAAAAATCCCATTTTTGGTCATGCTGTCTCTGCTAGGCTCAGTCACATCCGACTCTTTGCAACCCTATGGACTGTAGCCCACCAGGCTTCACTGTCCATGGGATTTTCCAGACAAGAATACTGGAGCAGATTGCCCTTTCCTTCCCCAGAGGATGTTCCTGAGCCACAGATGAAACCTGCCTCTCCCTCATCTCCTGCATTGGCAGGCAGATTCTTTACCACTTTGTCACCTGGGATGCCTCCTGTTTTTCAGTCTTTCCTTTTCCTTGATGTAGTCTTTTCTAGACAACCAAAATATGATTCTTAAAGTAATTTTCTTTTTTTAGCTTGTGAAAAATTAATATTATTACAGGTATCATTGTCCTTATGAACTTTAAAATTAACATATTTAAAAAATAAATTCCTATTACATTTTTTGTGCTATTTAAAAAAATTAATTTAGGGATATTGATGTCTTTATTACAGATTTCTAATCATGCTCAAAACACACTTTTCTAATTATTCATTTAAGTTCTTTTGTAGCATTTATTTTTAAACATGTTTTTCCACATTTCCTATTATCTTTTTCCCCTAGCTTTTTAATCTTTTTATTCCTA
>SJYC01015800.1:0-19131 GCA_006408675.1 Madoqua kirkii
TTTACATTTTAATCATAGGAAACCACATTCAAGTGGCTTTATATGTGAATCCCAGAGACATTTATAGATTTTAAAGATCAAAACAGAGCCTTAGATCACATTCTCTGAGTATCAGGTTACATTAAAGGCTGAAGTCTTATTCTTATCCATTCACTGATCATGGCATTTGTCTAAATGATGGAGAGTAAAATTGTACCCACCACATATGATTAAGAAATGGAATCAAGATCTTTGGAAAAGATTAAGCTTAGAATAAAAGTTTCTTCTTAACAGAAATACCTAAAACTATATGCTAGTCTAAATTTAATTTTAATTGATTTTTATAAATAAAGCTTTCTTTCTTTCATTGATTCTATGCAAAACTTTAATTTCTTTCATCTCTAATTCTAGTTAGCATCTTCATACCAGTCACATAAGTGATTTACACACCCTTTAGTATGTACCCAGTACATAAAAGCATGCTTGCAACTTAGTGCCAAGCTGTCACCAACTTGAAGAAGACTGGGAAATTTCTGAGTGTAACGCAAAATGTAGTTGGCATTTTGAACCAGCATGCCTGCTGAGAATTCATGGTGGAAAGAGGTAAAAGGATCTTGTAGCTGAGGCTATACAAAGATAGTCCAGGCTATACTGGGAGATGGCTAAGTTTAGAACAGCAGTCTTTGCAACAAAGATTAAGATGGAACCGAGATTGACAGGAGGAGAACCAAAAAGCTCCAATTCAGAAAAAAGTAGTGTATTTTTCTTATGAAATTAGAGACCATAAGTTATTCCATCTGGGAACAAATTATTGCAGCGGAGACAATCACTAACATCCTAGACCAGACACGGGAGGCTATCAAGGATAGACATCAGCACTTGGAGCAGACATAACTCTCCTAGGTACCTCCTGTTCCCACTAATCCCTTCTATTAACAAGAGAAGCAAGATAAGAGTCTCAAGAGCCCAAGCTTAAAAACCCTAAATATCTGAGTTACTGTGAATGGCTATATAGTAATTTCTACTGCCAAACACTGTTTGGGATTCATAAGCTAAAAACAAATTTCAGTTTGAAAGAAATATGGACACTGCAATTATGTTCATTTCATAACTGTAATCATTTAAAGCATATTATAAGCTCTGAGTTAATTGCCCTACTCTCTTCTCACATTGAGAATTGCTCTTTTATATTAACAAGAGAAGCAAGATAAGAGTCTCAAGAGCCCAAGCTTAAAAACCCTAAATATCTGAGTTACTGTGAATGGCTATATAGTAATTTCTACTGCCAAACACTGTTTGGGATTCATAAGCTAAAAACAAATTTCAGTTTGAAAGAAATATGGATACTGCAATTATGTTCATTTCATAACTGTAATCATTTAAAGCATATTATAAGCTCTGAGTTAATTGCCCTACTCTCTTCTCACATTGAGAATTGCTCTTTTAGTCTGAAAATTATTATAGTCAACACTTATTAACAACTTACTAGGTCTAAGCACAGCACAAATCACTTTAAATTCTCACTCATAAACGACAGAAACTATCACTCCCTCAATCTTGTAGTCCAGGTAACTTAAACACAAGTAAGTTGAATAAGTTAAACAAGTTGCCCTAGTCACGTTGTTAGTAAACTTCAGCTCCTGACACTAGACCTCATTGCGTAGATACTACATCACTCAGACTCATGACAGGCATTTTCTCATTGCTTTCTGAGTGGCTTTTTAAAAAGTGTCTTTAGAAACTTTTTAATATAGTCTCCTTTATTTTTATGTATGAGTCTTCTAAAGAGATGGGCATCCGATGAAACACTTTATTTCTGAAAAGATGGCACAAGTGGTAAAGAACCCTCCTGCCAATGCAGGAAACTTAAGAGATGTGGGTTTGATCCCTGGGTCAGGAAGAAACTCTTGCCTGGAGATTCTCATGGACAGAGGAGCCTGGCAGGCTACAGTCCATAGGGCTGTATAGAGTCGGATATGACTGAAGCGACTTGGCAAGCACTCATGCATCTCCTCTCCATCTTTTCTCTCTATTTGTGTGAGCCTCCAGAAATGGGAATGATAAGAGCCAAATTCCAGGGTAAAATATCCACAATAAAAGACTTGGATTCTCCCTCTCCCACCACCAATGTTTGGATAGTACAATAGGCAAGATAAAATTAGTTTAGTTTTTGCTGAGATAGCAAATAAATCAAGAATTTTAGTGATGTTAGCAATAGTAGAGACTGGCACCTTTGCTCCACATCTCTTCACTCTGGGTGTAGGCTGATAAAGCCACCAACATCTCACTGTTGCTGGCCTGTGATTGACGGATACAGAGTACTGCAAGGGTAACAGCTAAATGATCTCATCCTTAAATGGACACCTAGCACTCTCTCTGACAGTTCATTGGTCATAATTAGTCACATGGTCCTGCACAACCAACAATGAATTTGCTTGGGAATGAATATGTGTTGTTTATAATTTGTGTGTTCAAGATTAGAGAAAGGTTAGTTATTCAAAACTGACAATTTCACTGAATTTAAACTCTATCTTAAAATTTTGTGTTCTAGCATAACTCCGCACTCTAATGTGAGAGCTTCTGATAGTTTCTGTATGAAAACTTGCTCCCTGCTTCCTGCTTCCCTCCTCCTTTCACTTGCAGCTCCTCTCCCTCTGCAGCAAAAGGGTTGACTTTCTCCTTGGTCAGTGGCGCTCACTCTACTCTTGTTTTCTTAGTGTTATACTTTTTCTTTTTTAATTTAATTTTTATTTTATATGATGGTTCATTTACAATGTTGTTTTAGTTTCAGGAATAAGGCAAAGTGATTCAGTTATACCTATGTATTTATCTATTACTTTTCCATTTTTTTCCCCTCTTCAGATTGTTATATAATATTGAGCAGAGTTCCCTGTGCTATACAGTAGGTCCTGGTTGGTTATCAATTTTAAATAGAATTGCGTGTGTATGTCAACCCCAAACTCCCTAACTAACCCTATCCTCATTACCCCTTTTCCCTTGGTAACCATAAACTCATTCTCTAAGTCTCTGACTGTGGTCATGTATGGATGTGAGAGTTGGACTGTGAAGAAAGCTGAGCGCTGAAGAATTGAATCTTTTCAACTGTGGTGTTGGAGAAGACTCTTGAGAGTCCCTTGGACTGCAAGGAGATCCAACCAGTCCATTCTAAAGGAGATCAGTCATGGGATTTCTTTGGAGGGAATGATGCTAAAGCTGAAACTCCAGTACTTTGGCCACCTCATGAGAAGAGTTGACTCATTGGAAAAGACTCTGATGCTGGGAGGGATTGGAGGCAGGAGGAGAAGGGCACAACAGAGCATGAGATGGCTGGATGGCATCATGGACTCGATGGGCGTGAGTTTGAGTGAACTCCAAGAGTTGGTGATGGACAGGGAGGTGTGGCATGCTGCAATTCATGGGGTCACAAAGAGTCGGACACGACTGGAGCTACTGAACTGAACTGAACTGATAAGTGATATCATTTGATATTTGTCTTCCTCTATCTGACTTACTTCACTCAATATGACAATCTCTAGGGCCATAGGGTCCACCCATGCCGCTGCAAATAGCTTTATTTTATTCTTTTTCATGGCTAAGTAATATTCCACTATATGCATGTACCACATACTCTTTATCCATTCCTCCATCAGTGGACATGCATTGTTTTAAAGAGGAGGATTTTGGAATTTTTTGGTGTTTTACTGCACCCTATATTTGATTATATCAAATTGAGATGCTGTTTCAGTAAATTAGATATTGGGCTGGTGATGATTTTGAAGACACAGCAATATGTGATAACTAGAAAGCTTTAGATGGGAATGAGTTGACAGACAGCTTGCCCGTTTGGTTGGAAATGTGCTGCACTCTGGTCCCTATGGATTTGACTTGCTGGTTTTCTGAACACAGAGCTGCCAACAACTCTTAGCTGCTTAAGAAACAGGCATATTAAGCCACCTTAGAGGAATGCCATGTTGTAGAATAAGCTTTTATTCCAGTGCCCACTCTTCTGCAAGGATGCTGCCAGCACAGTCTGAGAAATGCTTTAGAGACTGCCCACCAGCTTGACACCTACGTTGGCCAAATCAGAACCCTTAGGAATCTGACTGTCTGGCAGTGGTTGCAACAGCAGAAGTGATGGTGTCAGAAGACACACGCTATTCCAAGGAGTAGAAAATGTCCTCGACTGAGAGTCTAGAGACCTGGATTCCCTGAATCCCTTAACTTCTCTGAGCCTTAGTAGAATTCTCTAGAGCATAGGAACTAAAGTAAATTGCCTTTTCCATTGCTTGGAGATGCTACTGAGCCAGTGTGCATGCATGCATACACATGTACATCCACACAGTGTGTGTTTCTTAACAGGTTGCATTATGTCCCTCCAAAGTTCATATATTAAAGTACTAACTCCCAGTTCCCTCAGAATGTGAACTTATTTGCACAAAGAGTTGTTGCAGATACTAATATTTAGTTAAAACAAGATTATACTAGAGTAACATAGACCCTCTAATTCAATATGACTGGTGTCTTTAAAAGGGGACACTTGGACACAGCCATGCACAAAGGGAAACCTTGATGTGTAGATTGAAGTTATGTTGCACAAAGCTAGTAACTAAAAAAAAAAAAAAAAAATAGGAGAGAGGCCTGAGTTCAGTTCTTTCTTAGCACTCTGCAAGGGAGCATGGTCCTGTTAACACCTTGATCTTGAACTTCTAGGCTTTAGAACCGAGACAAGTTTCTGTTTACTATTCAGTTTGCAGTACTTTGTTATGACAGTCATAGAAACTAAAGCAATATGTATATATAAATACACAAACACACACACCACACAAAATGACTTGAGATGTTTAAGGTTCATCAGCAACCTGTAGTACATCTTGTTATTATTTAGATGCTAAGTCATGTTGAACTCTTTGTGATCCTATAGCCCACCAGGCTCCCCTGTCCATGGGCTTTTCCAGGCAAGATTATACTGGAGTTGGGTTGCCATTTCCTTGTGCAGGGGATCTTCCTGACCCAGGGATTGAACCCATGCCTTCTGCACTGCAGGCAGATTCTTTACTACTGAATCACCAGGGAAGACTCCAGTATGTCTTGGGCCAGTATAAACCTGGAAATGGCAGTGTGGAGTTAACTTGTTCATAATAGGAGGCTGAGCTGATTTTGGGGCGTAGGTAGATGGATAGAGAGAACAGATAGACAGTAAGATCCCTGTGGGCAAGGACTGTATCAGTTGTACTTGGCACCTTATGCTTAGTGCCCAGCACAAGAATTCAGCCCCTAGTTTTGATGCAGTTTGCAGAATGGATGAAATATGATCAGAGAAATTATTGTAATCACATTTTCTTTTCCTTGTTTTTGATTGAGAGAAAATTTGCTTCACAAAATTTCATCTTTTTAAAGAATAAAGTCTAGAGTTTCTTTTTTACTATACTCACTAAATATGTATATGTTATATGTGTGTGTGTGTGTGTGTGTGTATATTCTCACCAACACTTGTTATTTTCTGGGTTTCTTAAATAGTCATTCTAATGGTTGTGACTGTGGTTTTGATTTGTATTTTCTGAACAATTGGTGAGATTAAAATCTTTTCATGTGCATGTTTGCCATGTGCATATCTTTGGAGAAATGTCTGTTCAAATTGTTTTCAATTTTTTAAATGTTATTTTTGCTGTTTGGTTTAGGAATCCTTTATACATTCCAGTTATAGAAACTTTATTAAATTTCTAATTTGTGAGTATTTTCTATGATGGCTATTCCATTTTTTTCTAAGGGATTCCTGCCCACAGTAGTAGATATAATGGTCATCTGGCATAGGAGGGCCAAGAGGAGCTACTCCATGTTCAAGGTCAGGAGGGGTGGCTGTAAGGAGATACCTCTTGACCAAGGTAAGGAGAAGCAGTTGTGCTTTGCTGGAGCAGCTGTGCAAGATATACCATGTCCAAGGTAAGAGAAAGCCAAGAGAGATGGTAGGTGTTACGAGAGGTAATCAGAGGGCTGACACACTGAAACCATAATCACAGAAAACTAGTCAATCTGATCACACGGACCACAGCCTTGTCTAACTCAATGAAACTAAGCCATGAGTGTGGGGTCACCCAAGATGGATGGATCATGGTGGAGAGGTCTGACAGAAAGTGGTCCACTGGAGAAGGGAATGGCAAACCACTTTAGTATTCTTGCCTTGAGAACCCCATGAACAGTATGAAAAGGCAAAATGATAGAATACTGAAAGAGGAACTCCTCAGGTTGGTAGGTGCCCAATATGCTACTGGAGATCAGTGGGGAAATAACTCCAGAAAGAATGAAGAGATGGAGCCAAAGCAAAAACAATACCCAGTTGTGGATGTGACTGATAATAGAAGCAAAGTCCAATGCTGTAAAGAGCAATATTGCATAGGAACCTGGAATGTTAGGTCCATGAATCAAGCAAATTGAAAGTGGTCAAATGGGAGATGATAAGAGTGAACATTAACATTCTAGGAATCAGCGAACTAAAATGGACTAGAATAGATGAATTTAACTCTGATGCCCATTATATCTACTACTGTGGGCAGGAATCCCTTAGAAGAAATAGAGTAGCCATCATGGTCAACAAGAGTCCAAAATTCAATACTGAGATGCAGTCTCAAAAATGACAGAATAACCTCTGTTTGTTTCCAAGGCAAATCATTCAATATCACGGTAATCCAAGTCTATGCCCCGATTAGTAATGCTGAAGACGCTGAAGTCAAACATTTCTGTGAAGACTTACAAGACCTTTTAGAACTAACACCAAAAAAGGATGTCCTTTTCAGTATAGGGGACTGGAATGCAAAAGTAGGAAGTCAAGAAACACATGGAGTAATAGGCAAATTTGGCCTTGGAATACGGAATGAAGCAGGGCAGAGGCTAATAGAGTTTTGCCAAGAGAACACACTGGTCATAGCAAACACCCTCTTCCAGCAATACAAAAGAAGACTCTACACACGGACATCACCAGATGGTCAACACCAAAATCAGATTGATTATATTCCTGGCAGCCAAAGATGTAGAAGCTCTATACAGTCAGCAAAAACAACACCGGGAGCTGACTGTGGTTTAGATCTTGAGCTCCTTATTGCCAAATTCAGACTTAAATTGAAAAAAGTAGGGAAAACCATTAGACCATTCAGGTATGACCTAAATCAAATCCCTTATTATTATACAATGGAAGTGAGAAATAGATTTTAGGGACTAGACCTGATAGACAGAGTACCTGATGAACTATGGATGGGTGTTCATGACATTGTACAGGAGACAGGAATAAAGACCATCCTTAAGAAAAAGAAATGCAAAAAAGCACAATGGTTGTCTGAGGAGGCCTTATAAATAGCTCTGAAAAAAAGGGAAGCAAAAAGCAAAGGAGGAAAGGAAAGATATAAGTATCTGAATGCAGAGTTCCAAAGAATAGCAAGAAGACATAAGAAAGCCTTCTTCAGCAATCAATGCAAAGAAATAGAGGAAAACAACAGAATGGGAAAGACTAGAGATCTCTTCAAGAAAATTAGAGATACCAAGGAAACATTTAATACAAAGATGGGCTCAATAAAGGACAGAAATGGTCTGAACCTAACAGAAGCAGAAGATATTAAGAAGAGGTGGCAAGAATACACGGAAGAACTGTACAAAAAAGATCTTCATGACCCAGATAATCACGATGGTGTGATCACTCACCTAGAGCCAGACATTCTGGAATGTGAAGTCAAGTGGGCCTTAGAAAGCATCATTACGAACAAAGCTAGTAGAGGTGATGGAATTTCAGTTGAGCTAATTCAAATCCTGAAAGATGATGCTCAATATGCCAGCAAATTTGGAAAACTCAGCAGTGGCCACAGTACTGGAAATGGTCAGTTTTCATTCCAATCCCCAAAAAAGGCAATGCCAAAGAATGCTCAAACTGCCACAAAATTGCACTCATCTCACATGCTAGTAAAGTAATGCTCAAGATTATCCAAGCCAGGCTTCGGCAATACGTGAACTGTGAACTTCCAGATGTTCAAGCTGGTTTTAGACAAGGCAGAGGCACCAGAGATCAAATTGCCAACATCCTCTGGATCATTGAAAAAGAAAGAGAATTACAGAAAACATCTATTTCTGCTTTGTTGACCTTGCCAAAGCCTTTGACTGTGTGGATCACAATAAACTGTGGAGCATTCTGAAAGAGATGGGAATACCAGACCATCGACCTGCCTCTTAAGAAACCTATATGCAGGTGAGAAAGCAACAGTTAGAACTGGACATGGAACAACAGACTTGTTCCTAATAGGAAAAGGAGTATGTCAAGGCTGTATATTGTCACCCTGCTTATTTAACTTAAATGCAGAGTACATCATGAGAAACGCTGGGCTGGAAGAAGCACAAGCTATAATCAAGATTGCCGGGAGAAATATCAATAACCTCAGATATGCAGATGACACTACCCTTATGGCAGAAAGTGAAGAGGAACTAAAAAGCCTCTTGATGAAAGTGAAAGTGGAGAGTGAAAAAGTTGGCTAAAAGCTCAGCATTGAGAAAACAAAGATCATGGCATCCGGTCCCATCACTTCATGGGAAATAGATGGGGAAACAGTGGAAACAGTGTAAGACTTTGTTTGGGGGCTCCAAAATCACTGCAGATGGTGACTGCAGCCATAAAATTAGAAGACACTTACTCCTTGGAATGAAAGTTATGACCAACCTAGATAGTATAATAAAAAGCAGAGACATTACTTTGCTGACTAAGGTCCGTCTAGTCAAGGCTATGGTTTTCCTGTGGTCATGTATGGATGTGAGAGTTGGACTGTGAAGAAGACTGAGCACCGAAGAATTGATGCTTGTGAACTGTGGTGTTGGAGAAGACTCTTGAGAGTCCTTTGGACTGCAAGGAGATCCAACCAATCCATTCTGAAGGAGATCAGTCCTGGGATTTCTTTGGAGAGAATGATGCTAAAGCTGAAACTCCAGTACTTTGGCCACCTCATGCAAAGAGTTGACTCATTGGAAAAGACCCTGATGGTGGGAGGGATTGGGGGCAGGAGGAGAAGGGTACAGCAGAGGATGAGATGGCTGGATGGCGTCACCAACTCGATGGACATGACTTTGAATGAACTCCAGGAGTTGATCACGGACATGGAGGCCTGGTGTGCTGTGATTCATGGAGTTGGAAAGAGTCGGACATGACTGAGCTACTGAACTGAACTGAACTGAACTGAAAGCTTCAAGAAGTCAGAATCTCAGGATCTACCCTGACTTATGAAATCAAAAGTAGCATTTTAACAAGGTACTTTGGCTCTTTTATGGACATTAAAGTTTGAGCAGCCTTGCCCTGGAGCCACCCTGTCCAGTGTGGTAGTTACTAGCCACATCTGGTTACTTGAAGTGTGGCTAGTCCAAATTGAGATGTCTGGGCATTGTGCAATACACTCCCAATTTTGAACACTTAGTATATGTCTTACTCTGTTTAGTCTGCTATAACCAATTACCATAGACTGAGTGGCTTAAACAACAAGCACTTATTTTTCACAGTTCTGGAGGTTGTGAAGCCCAAGACTGGGGTGCTGGCAGATCTGGTGTTTGATAAAAACCCATTTCCTGCCTGTGGGCAGCCTCCTTCTTTCTGCATCTTCACATGACTGGTAGAAGAAACTCTGATCTCTTTTTCTCTTCTTTTAAAGACACTAATCCCATTTTGGGGGCTCCACCCTCATGACACTATGTAAGCTTTATCACCTCTCAAAAGCTCTGACCCTTAATACCATCCCACTGAAAGCTAGCATTTAACATATGAATTTGGGAGGAGACAATCAGGCAGTCCATAACAGTATGGAAAAAAACTTTTTACACTGACTACATGTCAATAAATCAAGATTGCCGGGAGAAATATCAATAACCTCAGATATGCAGATGACACTACCCTTATGGCAGAAAGTGAAGAGGAACTAAAAAGCCTCTTGATGAAAGTGAAAGTGGAGAGTGAAAAAGTTGGCTAAAAGCTCAGCATTGAGAAAACAAAGATCATGGCATCCGGTCCCATCACTTCATGGGAAATAGATGGGGAAACAGTGGAAACAGTGTAAGACTTTGTTTGGGGGCTCCAAAATCACTGCAGATGGTGACTGCAGCCATAAAATTAGAAGACACTTACTCCTTGGAATGAAAGTTATGACCAACCTAGATAGTATAATAAAAAGCAGAGACATTACTTTGCTGACTAAGGTCCGTCTAGTCAAGGCTATGGTTTTCCTGTGGTCATGTATGGATGTGAGAGTTGGACTGTGAAGAAGACTGAGCACCGAAGAATTGATGCTTGTGAACTGTGGTGTTGGAGAAGACTCTTGAGAGTCCTTTGGACTGCAAGGAGATCCAACCAATCCATTCTGAAGGAGATCAGTCCTGGGATTTCTTTGGAGAGAATGATGCTAAAGCTGAAACTCCAGTACTTTGGCCACCTCATGCAAAGAGTTGACTCATTGGAAAAGACCCTGATGGTGGGAGGGATTGGGGGCAGGAGGAGAAGGGTACAGCAGAGGATGAGATGGCTGGATGGCGTCACCAACTCGATGGACATGACTTTGAATGAACTCCAGGAGTTGATCACGGACATGGAGGCCTGGTGTGCTGTGATTCATGGAGTTGGAAAGAGTCGGACATGACTGAGCTACTGAACTGAACTGAACTGAACTGAAAGCTTCAAGAAGTCAGAATCTCAGGATCTACCCTGACTTATGAAATCAAAAGTAGCATTTTAACAAGGTACTTTGGCTCTTTTATGGACATTAAAGTTTGAGCAGCCTTGCCCTGGAGCCACCCTGTCCAGTGTGGTAGTTACTAGCCACATCTGGTTACTTGAAGTGTGGCTAGTCCAAATTGAGATGTCTGGGCATTGTGCAATACACTCCCAATTTTGAACACTTAGTATATGTCTTACTCTGTTTAGTCTGCTATAACCAATTACCATAGACTGAGTGGCTTAAACAACAAGCACTTATTTTTCACAGTTCTGGAGGTTGTGAAGCCCAAGACTGGGGTGCTGGCAGATCTGGTGTTTGATAAAAACCCATTTCCTGCCTGTGGGCAGCCTCCTTCTTTCTGCATCTTCACATGACTGGTAGAAGAAACTCTGATCTCTTTTTCTCTTCTTTTAAAGACACTAATCCCATTTTGGGGGCTCCACCCTCATGACACTATGTAAGCTTTATCACCTCTCAAAAGCTCTGACCCTTAATACCATCCCACTGAAAGCTAGCATTTAACATATGAATTTGGGAGGAGACAATCAGGCAGTCCATAACAGTATGGAAAAAAACTTTTTACACTGACTACATGTCAATATGAAAATATATTGTGTTAAAGAAAATAAATTATTAAAGTTAATTCCAACTCTTTATTATTACTTTGTTTTTTTTAAATTAAGTTATTTATTTAATTGGAGGCTAATTACTTTACAATATTGTGGTGGTTTTTACCATACATGGACAGAATAGCCATGGGTGTGCATGTGTCCATATGTCCCCCCATCTTGAACCCCCCTTCCATTTCCCTCCCTCCCCCATCCCTGTGGGTTGTCCCAGAGCACCAGCGTTGAGTACCCTGCTTCATGCATCAAACTTGCACTGACCATTTATTTTATTTTGTTTTTTAACGTAGCCTCTAGAAAAGTTAAAACTTATGTTGTGGCACACATTATACTGGACAGCACCACCCTGAATCATGAAATCCCTAAAACTCTGAGAGTTCTGTATGTTCCTTGGGCCTGTCTTTTTCTAAACTTCAAGTTGACCCAGGCATTTCTAATAATACAACCAGTTGCCCAAAGCCACACTGTGGGTAATAGCTAAAATCACTTCCCTCTTTTCCCTTACTACTGCTCTTGTGCCCCACCTGTGTGGACTCAAAAGACATTAGTAAACTAAAATAAATAATTAGTTCTTTGCCATGGAAAGCTCAAGGATATTCTATGTCCAGAATAGGGAAGGATTCCAGAAGTAAGAAATTACTTCTGTACTTTTTCTTACATCCATTGTTATCCAGTAGGACTCTCAGCTACTGTGTGTCAGGCTGAGCATTTCCAGGGCCTCAGTGATCTCTCAGGGACTCATCTCTGCAACAAAGAAAAAGTCACTAAATAACTCCCATTTCTAATAAACAGCCTAAGAGTGGGTGCACCATGGCTCAGCACATTAACCATATTTACCATCTAAGAGACAGAGAGCAACCTGTCTCATTTGATGAGGAAGCTATAAAGTTTTAGTGAATGGGGAGTAAATCAAGGCTTCCAGTTGCCTTGTAAAAATGCACTGCCTCACGCTGCATCTCACCTTTCACTCGCATGAGTGTATTTTTATTTCTCTGCATAAATAAAACATGATTCAAAGCCACCCTCTTGTCTTAACTCCTGGTGCTGGGCTCAACAACCCCAAAATTAAAGTTGGCATTGTGTTTCTGATGAGGCCTGAACATTAGTATAAAACATCTAAGATACTTGAAAGGTGAAAATGGCTTTATTTGAGGGGGGATGAAAAAGAGGACTCATCCTCCAGTCCCTTTGAGAGGACATGCACAGCACCAGCTCCAGGCCCGGGGGCAAAATAAGATCACAAAGCAGTTGCTTCACCTTTATTCCCATGTGTTAGAGGCCAGAGCACCTGATGATTGAGAATAGATAAGCAACCAAGAAGTCAAATTGGCTCAGACAACCAGCTTTTAAAATTGATTCACAAGATCTGTGGCAAGTGCTTAACTGTGTCTATAGTCATATGGGGCTTCCCTGGTGGCTCAGAGGTTTTATGGTGAATATTTGGAGCCATTAGATTTTGTGGGTTGATATCACTCAGGAAATTTCTTTTTTTCACCCAGAGTGTTTCAGACAGAAGCTACTTTGTTGGCTATCATAACTCTGGTCTGTCTGTTTCTCTTTTTCCTGAACTCTAATTTTGGAGCTGATATATAAAGAAAAGCAAGAATCAACTGTTTTGTAGAGACCAGGAGGCTAGCACTCCCATCCCCATCTAGTTGGGTTCACCACAGGAGGGTCCTGTGGTGAGATGTGGGGGTGATGTCTGACCTGACCAGTCCCATGGGACTGGAGCTGGGGCTGGGGCAGGGATTAGTACCCAGAAGCAGAGGGCAGATAATGGTGGAAGGTCGCCAAGTTTGAGCTGCAAAACCATGTTCAAGGTGAAAATTAAAGTCTTCAGCACTTGAATCAAATGCTGGGAGTGGAAGTGGTGCTTACACATGCCTGGCAACTTGAGCAAGAAAGGTGAAGGGACGTGGTCAGGGTGAAGATCAGACCAAGCAAGTCCATGCTTCTGTTTGGGTCCATGAACCACTGGTAAACCTTTTCCTGGATAGCTGCATTTGACCAAGAATATTATCTGTTTTATCTGATTCTTATCATTTCTCTTTATATATTTTTGTTTTACTTTAATGGTAACTTTTAGAGGGCCTGTCCCCTTTTATGTATTTGTAAATTCTGTGTGAAATTTCTGCTCATTGGCATTATGTTTATGTCACAATTTTATATAATTTTATATAAAACTTCAACATTTAGACTAACAGGCAATAAATAACACTGTATTCCAAAGAGAGCAATGGACATGGCCCCCTGGCCCTAAAAGACAACACAGAAAGACAGAAACCATGGTGCTTCCTCATCCTGTGTAGGAAGCAGCCTGGACAGTGGGAAGGACATGGGTTGTGGGTTGTAGACTTTGGGGAAGCATTTACTCTCTACTCTTTGAAGGAGCTTTTCTCTCAAGTCAGATGAGAGTGCTGTTTGCTGAGATTATGGAGTGCCCACAAGAAGAGGAGACTAGCACTCCCATCCGCATCTAGTTGGGTTCACGTGGAAAATCCACGGGTCTACTCTTGGCCACCTTCGGGGAAGAGTGTGATAGAGTGAGAAAGGTCTCTGCCACCTGGTATGTATCCTAGAGGGCATGTGAGAGCAGAACCATTTCTCCCTACTGCCGGGAGAGTCCTGAAGTCCAGATGTTGTTTGGAGCAGTCATAATGGCAAGAGGATGAGAGAGGGCAATATTGGGGTGGCCTGCGTGCCACATTTGACTCTAAGGATGAGTGAGTTTTCTCTGCTTATTGCAGAAAGTACTGGATTAGACCTTCATACGGTTCCCTGCCAGACTATGGGAGCAGGATAAGGTACTACAGGTGTATCACCTGGGATAGGAGTGGAGGAAAATGTTAAAGAGATCAGCCAGAGAGTGCGTCATCTTGTGAGGGAACTAGGAAAAGGTCTCCAAAGAAATCACTCTTGCAATCCACAGCAGAGCCAGCAATGACGTACCTCTGCCCCCTGGGGGCATTGGTAGTCTGCCCATAGGGAATCAGAACAATGGCATGGTTATATATAAAGTCCTTATGACTTTTCTTCTAGTCACCATGCCCAGTAAGAGTCAGAAAAGGAGAGAAGAGATGGAGGAAGAGAAGAAGTCTGATCTTTACCCAAGGCTTGGGACTGAACAAAAAGCAGGTTGGAAGCTTTAAATTGCATGTGGGATTCAAGTTTGAATTTATAGTGAACTGTACTACTTTTTTTAAATTTAAAAGAGGAGTCAATTCCAGAATAGCACTAGTTCTTTTGTAAATAAAGGTGCCTAGAAAGTTTTTGGCTCAATCTTAACTGTCATCAAGGAGTGATTTGGCAGAGAAGGGAGAAGGCAGTGGCTGGGGAGAAAAATTAAACTTTTTCATGCTTAGACTTTATTGAGACTTTCTAGATATTCAAAAAACCTGTTAAGATAGTTCTTCCACTGATTTCATGGCATGGGACAATCAGTTCAGTTCAGTCGCTCAGTCGTGTCTGAATCTTTGCGATCCCATGAAACACAGCATGCCAGGCCTCCCTGTCCATCACCAACTCCCGGAGTTCACTCAGACTCATGACCATCGAGTCTGTGATGCCATCCAGCCATCTCATCCTCGGTCGTCTCCTTCTCCCCCTGCCCCCAATCCCCCCCACCATCAGAGTCTTTTCCAATGAGTCAACTCTTTGCATGAGGTGGCCTAAGTACTGGAGTTTCAGCTTTAGCATCATTCTCCAAAGAAATCCCAGGGCTGATCTCCTTCAGAATGGATTGGTTGGATCTCCTTGCAGTCCAAGGGACTCTCAAGAGTCTTCTCCAACACCACAGTTCACAAGCATCAATTCTTCGGCACTCAGCCTTCTTCACAGTCCAACTCTCACATCCATACATGACCACAGGAAAAACCATAGCCTTGACTAGAAAAGTACTGGAGTTTCAGCTTTAGCATCATTCTCCAAAGAAATCCCAGGGCTGATCTCCTTCAGAATGGATTGGTTGGATCTCCTTGCAGTCCAAGGGACTCTCAAGAGTCTTCTCCAACACCACAGTTCACAAGCATCAATTCTTCGGCACTCAGCCTTCTTCACAGTCCAACTCTCACATCCATACATGACCACAGGAAAAACCATAGCCTTGACTAGACGAACCTTAGTCGGCAAAGTAATGTCTCTACTTTTCAATATGCTATCTAGGTTGGCCATAACTTTTCTTCCAAGGAGTAAGTGTCTTTTAATTTCATGGCTGCAGTCACCATCTGCAGTGATTTTGGAGCCCCAAAAAAGAAAGTCTGACACTGTTTCCACTGTTTCCCCATCTATTTCCCATGAAGTCATGGGACTGGATGCCATGATGTTTGTTTTCTGAATGTTGAGCTTTAAGCCAACTTTTTCACTCTCCTCTTGCACTTTCATCAAGAGGCTTTTTAGCTCCTCTTCACTTTCTGCCATAAGGGTAGTGTCATCTGCATATCTGAGGTTATTGATATTTCTCCCAGCAATCTTGATTTCAGCTTGTGTTTCTTCCAGCCCAGCATTTCTCATGATGTACTCTGCATAGAAGTTAAATAAGCAGGGTGACAATATACAGCCTTGACGTACTCCTTTTCCTATTTGAAACCAGTCTGTTGTTCGATGTCCAGTAGAAAATGATAATTGCATTTGTAAGGTGGACTGAGGCAAAACATGCCTACTTGTGGCTAGAGGTCGCTATTGGCCACTGTTTAAGCATTTTCAGCCCCACTCTCCTAACCCAGGCCCTTCCTAAAGGGCTGATGACCATGTCCATGAATTGGGACACTTTATTTTACACTTAGAAGTATAAGCTTAGAGTGATGAGGAGAATGTCTTATCTTTCTTTAAATTAATAGGAGAAGGGATAATTTTTATCCCTTTAGCCTACTTGGAATTGCCTATGGAAACCCCAAGGTTAAATTCTCATCTGCATATTTGTGTAGAAGCAGCAGAGAATAATGGAACAAATATTGGCTTAGGAGACAAAGTTCCAACATTGTCAATGGCCAGCTATTTATCTTGGGCAGGACACTAATCTATCTGGGTTTTTGTCTCCTTAATTGTAAAATGAGCGGTTTGGGGATCGTATGTTTAATAGATGGCCGCGGACCGAGCACACAGGCAGTCATCACCAGCACCATCATCACCCCTCTCTAAGACTGAGCACTAAAGGGAGAGAGCAATAATCATCTGGTTAAATTAGTTCATCAAATTGTGATTGGATCTCTGCCACACATGGGGCATAAAAGGCAATTATGAAGTTCCCGAAGCATGTAAAGTGGGACATTTTGCCCCCTAAGGCTGCAGAACTCTCCAACGTCCTCAGTGTCATTCTGTAGGACACATGCCATATGATCACATGTCTCTCTGTGGCCTCTGAGATCTTTCCTTCAGTATGTGTTTATTCCATGCAGCAGCACATACAGGCCACCCATTGGGTGAGGAGTGGGGTTGATTCCCTGCCGCTGCCTGTCCCAGTCCCCATATCTCCAACAGGCACCCAAAGAAGGCAGTATGTCTGGTGGAGTGCTACTGTCATCTGATGCCTGAAATATTAGAGATGGATTTGGGATAGCCATAGTCTGTCAGTTCTGTGTTTGGCTAAATATCCAAATTTAGCTGCTATTTGCCCAAATGTCTTGAAATTAGTATTTGAAGGAAGAGTGGTATATACATCCGGTAGAAATGGGGATCACTTTGTATGCATTCATTTTTCTCAGGCAAGGAACTCATAGGCAGTAACCCTAGTGAATTAATAAATTCACTGAGCTGACCTCAGTGAATTAATAAATATCAGGTACTTTGTTCATTGCCTCCTTGTCTTCTTCCTTCATTTCATCCTGCCGTTTTGATTTGGGTTCCCCTGAAAGTAGAGCTTGGAGAGTAGGCTCTGTGTGCATGTGACTTATTTTGGAGGTGATCCTAAAAGAGGAGTGAGAGAACAAAGACAATGAGTCAGGGAAGGAGGGGAGTCAAACAAAGGCATTACTGAGCTCACTGCTTCCAGAACCATCCACTGGAAATATGAAAGACCATAGCCTTTATTCACCAGCTTGCTTTCCTCACTGTTTGATGACTCCCCCCAGGGGCATCACCTCTCCTGCAGTTTGAACTCCCAGTTCTTTAGAGATGACCCTGCAGCAGCTCTTGAGGCATTTTTGACACCAGGAGCTATCCACTCTTCTAGGGCTGAAATCAGACATAGGCTGGGAAGTGTAACAAAGGTACAATAAGAAGTGTCTGCTTATTCTAAAAAGGATTTATGGTGGCCTGCAAACTTGCATACGTAACATATACTTTAATATATATTCAAATGAGTTAAAAATGAGGCAGCAGTAACAAAGTTATTATAAGAACAGATGTCATTTAATCTTGAATGCTACTTAGATGTGGGGCTTAAATAAAAGACTCTGAACTTTGGAACAGTCAACATGAAAAGGGAATCATGATAAAGCACAAACTTTACAATGACTTAAATGTAACAATGGACCAGTTTTTCAGTATAAACATGACTATTTAAGGTGTTGATATCAAATAAAAATTTTCCTGAGCATCCTCAGACAGAATAAGAGAATGTGATGAATTACATTCTGGTCAAAATGCTGAATATAAATTTTGGTGTAGTTTTATAATTCTGTTTCTTATATTTGAATATAGGCAAATAAATTCCTGAAGGCTAGCCTTGCTAGGCTCCTCTGTCCATAGGATTTCCCAGGAAAGAATACTGGAACAGGTTGCCATTTCTTCCTCCAGGGGATCTTTCCAACTCAGGGATCGAACCCAAGTCTCTGGGGTCTCCTACATTGGCAGGTGGATTCTTTACTATTGAGCCACCTGGAAAGCCCCAAAGCATGGTAAGTTAAAGAAAAACAACAAACAACTAAGGTAGGGATGGGTAAGGGATTAGATGCAGTTCACTTAGTGGGCCTGTAATGGCCCCATTAATAGATGGTTTAGAGATGAGAGAAATCAATGAGTCAATGACTTTTAGAGTTAATCTTGCTGTGAGTCTGTTTCTTATACCTTTTTTCTGTCTTTTCTCAACTGTCTCTCTCATCACGATTTCTTTCCTTAGAATAGCAGAAAGAGCATGGACTTTGGAGTGAAATTTTACTATTCATCAGTTGCTAATATTGGATAAAAAAGTCTTATCTTTACCCTCAGGTATGGTACTTGTTAGTTATATTGCTTTTTTCTGATAAAAGCAGTGCATTTTCTTTTAGACAAACTTGGAAAAAAATGAGAAAGAAAAATTTAAAAACTATCTCTAAATTAACCATCCATACAAAGAAAAGGTGATTAAATTATTACCCTGTTATATTTTAATCACCTTTTCTTTGTATGGATGGTTAATTTAGAGATAGTTTTTAAATTTTTCTTTCTCATTTTTTTCCAAGTTTGTCTAAAAGAAAATGCACTGCTTTTATCAGAAAAAAGCAATATAACTAACAAGTACCATACCTGAGGGTAAAGATAAGACTTTTTTATCCAATATTAGCAACTGATGAATAGTAAAATTTCACTCCAAAGTCCATGCTCTTTCTGCTATTCTAAGGAAAGAAATCGTGATGAGAGAGACAGTTGAGAAAAGACAGAAAAAAGGTATAAGAAACAGACTCACAGCAAGATTAACTCTAAAAGTCATTGACTCATTGATTTCTCTCATCTCTAAACCATCTATTAATGGGGCCATTACAGGCCCACTAAGTGAACTGCATCTAATCCCTTACCCATCCCTACCTTAGTTGTTTGTTGTTTTTCTTTAACTTACCATGCTTTGGGGCTTTCCAGGTGGCTCAATAGTAAAGAATCCACCTGCCAAT